>CM032660.1:61112243-61134829 GCA_019095985.1 Streblospio benedicti | reverse complement strand
GTGAATGATGGAAAATTTCCATGGGAGAGTCCATTGTTTGAGACGAAAGAGTCTTGTATTGGTTATCTCCTCGAGGGCTCTATCTCCAAATATTTTGACAAGAGGCTTGTGATCTGTCACGATTAACAAGTCATCACATCCTTGTGTAAAATATCTGGTCTGTTCCAAGCCCCAGGCCACGGCTAGAGCCTCACCATTAATAGGAGCATAGCTCGATTCGGCCGATGACAAGAATCTTGACCCTGCCAGCGTGACCTGCCAGCCTTCTGGACAACAACCAGGTACACCAGATGGGCACCGACAGCATTGCTGAAACAGCCAGTATCCGATACCAGACTTAGACCAATCGGGACGGAGACATGTACGCAGTTTTGGGTCAAAACCAAATTGAACACTCACTTAAGAAGTGGGACCGCACTCGGCGCACTGGCATGGTAGTGGACACGCAAGATAACGATCAATATCTGATAAAAATCGATAGATCTGGCCGCCTCACCTTACGGAATCGGCAATTTTTGAGATTGTTTAAACAGTTTAGCACTGAAATTAAACCTCCACAATTGCCGCCAGTGATGCCAGCATAAAGTCCTTGCCTGCTACAACCCCCTGCACCTAAGCTCTCCCCTATATTGCCAACATCTACCACCAGGGTTGGGGAAAAACCTTTTTTTTTAAAACCCCCAACCACCTTTTTGAAAAAAACCTGATTGGGTTTTATTGGGCTCTTTTGGGTTTTTTGGGTTATTTCAATTTCAGAATCAATATTATACTTTTTATATATTCATTTCTCTTAACACATATCAACTTATTATAATTTGTTTTTATGACTTTTTATTCAGTATTTGAATGTTTTAATTGCCAATCAAAACAGATTATGAATTTAAATTCTAATTAAATTTTGACAAACCCTCTCTTTGTTGACAATACAAAGGAAATATCAAAACAAAAAAGCAAAAAAGAAAATATTGTTAAGACTTGAGCTGGCTGGTTGAAATGAACAATAATAACAACTTGCATTTTGTTAGCCCTTGTAATTAGTGTACAAGTTGTTAAGTTTTGACTCATTTGTAAGTGGGACAGACTTGGGAATGTTTTCTATTTTGCTTTTGTGTATCTGATTTACACAATTATCAACGCCTGTCACCCCAGAATAACTTTGCAAATAGAGATAATTAAAACTTGGCTCCTAACGTCAAAAAAAAAAAGACATTACAAATGCACATGCCAGTTAAAGGCACAAGCTCTGCAACAAGAAGCCACTACTGGAGGTATTATTATGAAGTCATTATTGTCCTAATTAGTGGGTCAATGGTGACTGATTTAGGGAGTTCACTAAGTTGGTTAGAACATTGTCAAGTGCTTGTAGTGTCAGCAGGTTAGTATTAGTAGTTCAATTTGAAGTCCTTTAGAGCTACTGATTAGAACAATTTAAGTCAGTGTTTGTACACAAAACAATTTCTCAAAATTCTCATTTGTCAACATATATCTTCTTAGCCTCCATAAATAGACCTGTGTTTAACTAACTCTTAAAAAACTTTATTAAAAAAAGATTTTGAAAAAAACCCAAAAAAACCTAATAAACCCACTTTGAAAAAACCCAAAAAAACCGGGTTTTTGGGTGGGTTTTTGGGTGGGTTTTTTCTACCACTCCTCCTGCACCTGCTGCTCACCCTGGATTGCCAACATCTAGCACTCAGACGCCTCAGACTGCTCATGAATTTTCATTACCGGATATTCAAAATAAAGAGGAACAAAGCAATAATAGTCTACCTGACCACGTTGAGATAGATTGTCCGGACACAGATCAGACAAAAGCAAATGTCCGAGTGATGACCGACATTTGCCCTACTGCTCGCCCGAGGGGGGCAGCCAAACCTCCCAAGAGATATGTACCAGAGACTGGTCAATGTTCTTGAGATAATTGTTCACATATGAACTAGGGGGGGGATGTAGGAATATAGGTGTATGTACTTCATTGTATTATATTATTGTATTAGTTGCAGACCATAAACTGTTCTGCATCATATACTTGTATTATAGGATTACGTATATTAGGATTATGCATATAGGGCCATGTAGGCCATATGACTACTGTTTTAGTGTATATGATTCAGTTGTCTGAAAAACTGTTGAATAACTACTAGTAGCTTTATTGATGGTAATTACATCCTTATAATATTTATCTGATCATGTATGTATTTATATTTTAGGAATAGTCTTGTGGTTTTTAATATCATTCCTTGTATGTATATATTTAGTTTGTTACAGATGAATAATCATGAAGAAAACTCCTTGTCAACAAACCTGAATAAACTCAGGAACGACAAGTGTTTTTCTTCAACCTATTCACCAAATATTTAAACCATGTTTGTTGACATAGCATGTTTCTTTGTACAAGTGTACTATTAACCAATGAAACGGCCAGAAGGTCGGAATACTGTTATAAAAACCCAGAACAGCCGCTGTCTAACATCACATATCGAGTCCCATAAATAAAGCCCGACCACAACACTTATTTTTTTTTTCCACTTTCTGCTAAGAATGGCTCACACAAACAAAGTCGACACTGGCAAGAGAAAAAGAGGTTATGCACTGGATTTTAAGTACTCCGTGCTCATGGAATTAGAAAAGGGGATCAAAGCATCAAAAATATGTAAGAAACACAGTTTACCAGCAAACACTGTGTCTGACTGGAAAAAAAATTCTGCTGCCATCAAAGCCAGCTTCGAAAATGGATCCTTTGTGCCTGACAGAAAAAAGATGAGGACTGCAAAATACCAAGACGTGGAAGACGCCCTCTTACAGTGGTTTGGCCACCAACGCAGTAAGAACACCCCCATAAGTGGACCCATTCTTTTGGAGAAAGCAGAGGAATTCGCCAAAAAGCTGGGGCATGGAGACTGGCAGCCTAGTGGGGGCTGGCTGGACCGATTCAAAGAGAGGCACAGCATCACCTTTAGAAGCATCTGTGGTGAGAGCCGTGCTGTAAAAGATGATGATGTCTGTAAGTGGCAAAAGGAAATACTCCCCTCTATCCTCAGCAAATATGAGAGCAGAAATATTTACAATGCAGACGAGACTGGGTTGTTTTGGCAATGTCTGCCTGACAAAACAATGGAATTTAAAGGAGAGAAATGCCATGGTGGCAAAAAGTCAAAAGAAAGGTTGACCGTGATGGTGGCCACCAACATGGATGGGACAGACAAGCTGCCTTTACTTGTAATTGGAAAGAGCAAGAAGCCAAGGTGTTTTAAAAATGCGAAAACACTACCATGTGATTGGGAAGCACAAGCCAAAGCATGGATCACAGGCAGCCTATTCACAGAATGGGTGAAAAAATTAGACAGGAAGTTCCATGCACAACAGAGAAAAGTCGCCCTGATAGTTGACAACTGTGCAGCTCATCCAAAAATTACAGGGCTTCAAGCCATCACATTGTATTTTCTGCCACCCAACACCACCAGCAAGACACAACCTATGGACCAGGGCATTATCCAAAACCTCAAGATGAACTATAGAAAGACCCTTATCCGCCAGAGGATCATTCACATCGACCGAGGAGAAGAGTACAAACCAACAGTGCTGGATGCACTAACGTTTCTTAAATCTGCTTGGGCAGCAGTAACCAGTGAGACAATCCAAAATTGCTGGATGCATTGTGTGGTGCCAGAGGCGTCAGATGAGGAGTTCCAACAACAATGCCGTGCTGCTGCAGAAGCATTAGAAAAAGAGGTTGGGATGAAAGCTGACGAATTTCAAGAATATGTACACATTGATGACGAACTCCACGTCAATGGTGACTTGAATGATGACGAGATAATTGAGATGACAACAAAAAAGATGACCAATTCTTCTGTGCAAGGTGATGGTGATGAAGATGATGACTATGACGAACCAGTGCAAGAGGCCATTAATCTTCCAACAGCACAAGAAGCGCTAGCTGCAATCGAGAAGGTGAAATTGTATCTGGCCTCACAAGAAGACACCAGAGAAGTTTTAGATAAAGTAAATGATGTAAAAGAATTCGTTGATATGAAAATTGTAGCCAGTTGCAAACAAACAAAAATTTCAGATTTTTTTTCTAAGAAATAATCTGTGATATTGTAGTTCATGATTTATAGATGTGAAATAAACTGCTATTCTTCTTATTATTATCATTGTCTTGTATCATTATTATTGTATTGCCTTTATTGAAAGCCTGTATGTTAAATAAAAAAGACAAAAGAAAAAAAAATGCTTTATATCTTATTAAAATGAAATGTGTTGAAAACGTTTCTAAATTAAAAATAAAATGAAAAATAATATGCACCAAATGCTATTGAAATGTCACGTACGGCTCATGACAATAAAGAAACTCCTATAAAAACGGACGTTTATAAACGACAACCACGTGTAAGGTCTCAGACCACCAAATCAATGCAAAATGAGCAAAAAATTCGGTCCGAACACTTGGGTGCTGTGGGAAGTTGATATAACTAAAAAGTAGGCGTGGTTCCCATTATTTACTGATTATAGATATGGTAAAAAATTAAGCTCATACCCAATAGGTGTCAAACCAGTTATTTTATTTAAATATTTTTGAATAGTTAGTGCACATGGTCAGTTATAAGACGGCCATGTATCAAATAGAATAGTGCTAGACTACAGAGGATTTCAAGGGGTAGGTCTCATCTATGGCTGCCAGCTAGCTAGAGCTCTGGGAAGGTTGTTATGCCCATATGAATTTTCTCCTCAGCAACTGGAAATGAAATATGCTGTTGAAGAAAAATAAGATTATTGGCCAACACTCAAAGCTAAGCAGGATAGTGGGGGGCTGGTTATTACATTGTTAATAGATCTTACAATTGAGCATTTGTTTAGTGGTCTGAGACCTAATATTCTAGTCTCAATCAACAGGATATACATAATGTGGTACAAACAGAACTGAGAGCATTAAAACAAGATATTACAATGGAGATAAGTACTTTAACTAACAGAATAACAAATGTGGAGGAAAGATTGAGTGGGCTGGAAGACAGCAAAGACAACAAAGAATTTTCAGTGGATGCAACTTGTGTGGTCCTTAATCTAATATATGATGACGATGAGGATATTTCTCAGAAATGTAAAGATCTAGTGGAAAAAGGTTTGGGTTTGAGGATAAAACTAAAATGAGTACAGAGATTGAATTCTAAAACAAAGCACCCTAGAATAGTGAAAATAGAATGTATGACTAGAAGTGACAAGGAAGCCCTACTAAAAGCACGCTTTGTACTCAAAAATACGAAAGGATATGAGGTGTTTGTAAGACAATCACAAACATTCGAAGAGAGAATGATGAGACAAAATACAAGAACTCTACTAAACATGATACCACAGGGAAAAGAAATGAGGATAAATAAGAATGGCATAGTGATTAAAAAGATGGACAGGATAACTATACATGATATAAAACCAAAGTCTTAACAATATGCTATCTGACCAATCAAATACAAATCGTGAGCCAAAGATTGGCACGGTTTAAAGCTGCGTGACTCCTCCTACATGGAAGTGTGCTATAAATATATGCTTATGCAAGCTCTTTGCCTCACAGTATTCATCTCACTGTTTCATGATGGATAATACACCAGAGCCACGAGAGAACACGAGAAAGCGCAGACGGATTCAGCCACCAAAGAGGTTTACGCCAGGGCTGCCAGGTAATACACATTTACATTTTTGTGGGGGTTGCATAATTGAACAAGATTGCTAAATTTGGCGTCTCATTTCTAAAAATAAATATTTCGTTATGAATGTTCTAAGATTAATCATTAAAAGTACTGCTTAAATCTAGATGCTTTCCAACGTTTTATACCCTTCCTTAAATTCATCAATTTCGGGAGATCATCCTAAATGTTACTAGAGCGTCTATTGTTATTCTTAAAAATATGTATATAATTTCGTTGGATATGCAAAGACAAAAAATCTACAAACTAATGTGTTTGTACAGGCAAAGCCATAACAATGTAATTTTCCAAAACCTGTCATCTAATTTTGTAGAAAGAAAAAGGAGATACAAGAAGGAAAAGAAGAAAAATGAGCCAGCGAAAAAGGATTCCACGCCACCCTCGCCAGTCTCTGATACATCCTTTCCCCCGCAGCACGGATCTCCAACTCTGAGGTAAATAAATGATGCACTTCAATTCAATATAAATAATTATCATATTTGAACCAAACTTGGCTGCTTATTTACAAACTATTACAACACTATGAAAGCATATTCACAGTTATGTTTCGACGAGTTCACAAACCTTTCTAATGAGTGATTGCCAATTGCCATAAGTTCATCTGCAATTTTGTTAACAGAGATAAAGCACATGGTGGCCCGCAGCGGTCGTCACCCCCTCTTCGACAGGCGTCGAGTTCTGTGGTTCTTCACCAGGTTGAACCAATCATTGAGCTGAATGGCAGTTTTGAGCCTCTTTCCAGCTCCAGTAGAAGGTGAAGATATTTACAGTCTACGCTTACATGTACAAAAAAGTTCCGTGTGCTGTACATGTCTACATTTCTAATATATGTAAACATTTATTATAATACAATGTAATTCATTTAATTTTGAGCATCAATGGAGCATGTTTAGTTATCTATGAAAGTTCTATGTGCTGTACATGTATACATTTCTTATACATAGATAAATTATCATAATATTATATAATTCGTTTAATTGTAGATCATCCATGTTAGATGGCATCCGGTAGGACTCTGATAGATCCATGGGACCTCAAATTCATCAAAAATTAATAGCTGAATTATAACTAAAATATATGATGTTTAATTTTTCTTTCATAGGATAACTCATCTTGTAGATAGTTAAAATGATGAGGTGATCCATGTTTACTTTTGATATGGCATATGCTGGTGTATGATTATACCACTGAACCTGTCCAACGGGCTATACTGTCTATTTATTAATCGCACTAATTAACTATCAAAGAACATCTGTTTGATCTCAATGAGCTTCACAAATTTGCAAAAAAGAGAATAATATCTTTTATCTGACTTACATTCATACTGCTAGTACTTAAGAATAAAAATTTGATAGTAAAGTTTTCAAATGTGAATTTTTAGTTTGTACCACCGCCACCGCCATTGATGTTTCGGGATGAATCGTTGGGTACTGAGCCGTTGGATCTAGAATTAATCGCGGCACTGGAAAGAAGGTTTGTACATATGCTGTAGGTTTACAGATTGGACTACATACAGTAGAACCTCTCATTAAGACCACCTCTATAATGAGACAACTTTAACTTCATGGTCCCAAAGTTTATAATATGGATGAATTGATGAGATAAGCACCCTGGTTTGACATATTGGATAGCGGGATTTTAATTTTACTCACATATAGTCTATAGTAATTCTGTCAATAATGGTCATATGTACTTCTTAGATATATGTTATTTGTGATTTAAACATGCGTGCACTATATAATAAACTATTTTCTCAGTTTAATTTAATTGTATTATGCCTAATTGATAACTATTAACAGAGAGCAATTTTATTGACAGGTCACCAACGCCTCCCCGCTCACCAACGCCTCCTCGCTCACCAACGCCTCCCCGCTCACCAACGCCTCCCCGCTCACCAACGCCTCCTCACTCATCACCTCCAGAAGCTAGTCATCAAAAGAAAGAAAGGAGGTCAGCACCATTAATCGAGGACTTGAGATAAGTCAAAGTATTTCATTTTCTGTTCCTGATGAAGAAAAAGAAGATGACATTAGTGGGCCTCAGCCAGAATCCAATGTTGAACTAGATAATGGTGAAATCCAGGTGACGTGGGAAATCGTTTTTAATGGGTCACAAATGTTGAAGCCAAAGTTGTACAACTCATTGGGCTACTCATATAGAGCCTTACCTGAGGGAAAAAAAGGGCAGAACATGGCGATGCTCTGTGAGAAACTCAAGTAACACCTGTCGTGCTAAAGTTTTTCAGCCTAAGGGAAAGGAAACTTTCGTACAAAGTGATGACATTCATTCGCATGAGCCAACACCAGGAGCATTGGAAAAGTGCAAATATTTATCGGCAGTGAAGGAAAAGGCAAAAGTGGATCAGTGGCGTTCTGGAATGTCGATTGCCACTTCTTTAAGAAGAGAAATGTATTTAGGAAATGAAGCAGTCATACCAAACATAAAAACAGCCGCAAACGCATTGGTAATCGTGCATGCCAAAACTTAAGGCCACCTGAGCCCAAAGATTTGAATTTTAATACCAATGACATAGGGTTGCCACAGGGATTTTTCCAATATGAGGTAAAAGTGGGAAAAAATCGCCATCTCGTTTTTTATACAGAAGATTAAAAAAAACTGTTAAAACAGGCAAAAAACCTGTACTTGGATGCAACTTTTCAAGTTGTTCCCAAACCCTTTTATCAGCTGCTTTCCATACATATTTTCATTCAAAAAGGCGAGGTAATGAAGACCATTCCTGTGATGTATTGCATAATGTCTAGTAAACGGACAGATGATTACGTTAAAGTCATTGAAGCAGTATTAAATGATTTGGGTGAGGTGCAATGGCGCACAATCATGCTGGACTTTGAGGCAGGGTTGTGGGAAGCAGTAAAGCGAACATGTCCCACCATGTCCCGGAAAGGATGCAATTTCCATCACACATAAGCAATCTTTAGGAAAATTCAGAATCTAGGATTTGCCACCTCATATATGAAAAATGGTGCAACAAGCACAAAGCCATGAACAGATTAACAGCATTAAAACGAGCTGGCTTCAAACTCACAAAACGATCAAAATTACAAATATACACTGCCTTTATCAGACCCATCCTGGAATTTGGTTTTCAATTATATGTAAATTCTTCCCTTGAAAATTTGAAATTGCTAGATGCTATTCGAAGACAATCGTTATTATTTATTACAAGTGCTTATAAAAAACTTCTAATAATGAACTCCATAAGGAGGTTGGCATTCCACATTTAGAAAGTCGTAGAAATATGCAAATACTTTTTATGTACAAAGCACAAAATAGTCTTCTACCAAATTATATTGTAGATATAATACCATCTAATATTGGTCGGCAGAATTACGATAAAAGATATCCAAATTTAATACCACAATTTAGAACACAAAAACATTATTTCCTGAAATCATTTATACCCTCTGCAATAAAACGATGGAACGAAACTCAATTAGATATACGAAAAAGTACTACTCTTTCACTATGTAAAAAAAAAAAAAAGCTATTTATAAGTATTTCCACATACCCTCTTTTTCTGGATTTCGAAGGAACAGGACCCATCAACCATAACAGAATGAGAATGGGTCTTAGTGGTTTAAATTGCCACAGAAAGAAATATAATTTTATTGATTATGATGTGTGACCATTTGGCTTTCTTTCTATATAATATTGTCCCACCCATGCAGCTCAAAGACAGGAATTGCTTGATGGTCTTAGCAGAGAGATACCAATGGCTGTTCAAACCCATATAGAAAATTATCATAACAATAGAAATATCAAATCCTTCATTAATATATTAGTAAATGGAACAAAAAGTAAGGAAATTGACAACATTATGTTTAAACATATTTTTGACTTTATCAACAATACTCAAAGATTTGTATGAATTCAGGACAAATAAAAAACTTTCACCTCATTAACAATCATTATAATGCATATCATTTCGTGAGCATATGTGCTTGTCTGATGTTTGCATTTAATGTCAAGAACACTTCATATTTTTAATATGTGTAATTGACTATAAATAAATTCAATTAAATAAAAAATAAATAAAAAAAAGCACATTCCTTAAAACAGTGATGGCACTGGCATTCTTGCCATGTGAACATATCGAGCCTGCCTTCACTGTTTTACAAAATAGTATCCATGCAGACAATGAGCCATTACAAACTTTCATGACATACTACAGAAACACCTGGCTACAATCTCCTCATTGGCCAGTTGCAGCATGGTCAATATTGAATAGACTGATCAGAATAAATAATGATGTTGAGGGATTTCATAGAAAACTTAACTATGAAGCACATAACAATGCACTGCCTTTTCACCGTCTTTTAGGCATGCTAAAAGAAAAGACGGAGGATATCAAATACGACGTGAGACTGGTAAGTGAAGAAGTCGCAATAAGAAAGCGCTGCACAAAAGCTCACAAAAAACAAGGAAGGATTGTTGACCTTTGGAAAAAACTTAGGGTAGGTGAGCTAACACCTATGAATTTAGGAAGGAAAATTGCAAAATTTCACGGAGCAATCATCCAGGGGAAAACTAGCAAAGATGTGGGGAAACACACGTAGAGCTCGAGGTTCTCTACTATCAAAACATTACCAAATGGATAATTTTATATCTATATATATAGAGGCGATTTTTTGTGTCACAAAAGGCTTTTTAACCACAAGACGTACACACTCCAAATTATGTATGTACAATCTGGACAACTTGGTGGTCGTTATAATGTCACATTTCAAACTTTTTAGAATTTGCTCCGGGTGGGCGAATTCCGTGGCATTTTGAGGCGAGGCTGCCTGGCTTCTACCCTCATCCTCCTTTCTCTCTATCACATACTGACCACTATTCCCTGGCCACGCCCTCTGTCAATCATTCACCTCAAGCTGCTGACCATTGGTCAACCAGGCTATCACTTTAACCCGCTGATAGTCATTCCATCCCGGGCGCATGCGCTGCTAGTGCAGGTGAGACACTCCCACCTGCCAATCAACATAACCCTAGGGCTCCACCCGTCAGTCAGTCTCCAAACTTTGGTTAATACACTTAACCTCAATTTTGTTCCGGCCCTCCCACCCTATCCAACCAAATCAGTCACAGTCACCCTTTGTCTGCACCTCTTATATAAGTTACATATATCTAACACTACACACCCTGTCAGTTTACTTTCATCTTCCCCACTCACCTGTCCCTAAGAAAATCAAGTCATGGCTGATTACGCTTCAATATGTCTACCCGCTGGGCTGTTCTGTAATCTCCTTAATTCACCGTAGTTTTCACATTGTAATTGACTGTATCTTAACAGATTGCACGCTCTGCAATCTTTGAACTAACGCAAACTATCTCACCAGTTAATTCCGGTATAGTCTTGTGAACAAGTTAGCTTAATAAAACAAGTGCTTATAAAGGGCATTTTAAATAGTTTAGTGGTAATAGTAAACATTTCATCATCATTCTGTACTTTCATCTTCATTCAATAAAATGTTTTGTGCCAACCTGTCGTATTGTTCTCTCTTAAAGTTATCAAAGAGCCAGGGCCTCGTTTTTAATGCAAATAAATTGGTTTTAATGATAAAAACCAGAAAAAAGAATTTGTTAGAAAGGTTGCTTACAGGGTCATGTTTGTTAAAGGTACGTAATACGTTAAACGTTTGTATATGTCAAACGTACGTTGCACGTCACACGTACAGTCATACAACAGGGAGCTGGGGAGGGTGGTGATAGTGATGGAGAAGCATTTTATCTGCTCCGGACCTGTTTTGAGGAGGGGTGTTGGCAGAAAGGGTGTGTGTATCCATATGGCGGGATGTGTGTGTGGGGGGGGGGCGGACATGGCTGGCGGTGAGGCAGGGAGGAGCATTTAATATGTTCCAGATCTCATACCGGCTAAACATCATACAATCAGCACTGAGAAAATGGGAAGAACAAAAGAAACAAGATAAAATCGGAATAAGACCACTTTACAGAAAGAAACAATGGAACAGAGAAACACAAAAACAAGAAAGAGAAATAAAAAAGAAGCAGTGGTTCAGAAAAGACAATGCACGCTTTACTATATTCTGCCCGTATACACCAAACAGCAGACTGTTTAAGATGTGGAAAACAAAAACAGAAGAAATAAAGAAAGACAGCAAAGGAAGAGTCAATGCTAAGATTATAGAGAGAGGAGGGACTTCACTAAAAAGCCAACTATGTAAATTAGCCCCAGTTGAACAAGAAAGATGATTTGCAGGAGAACATCAAAAGGTGGACTTGGATACAATATCCAGTGTAATCTATGCAAAGTGAACAATATAAACAGCTTTTATCACGGGGAAACTAGTTGGACCTTATACACCAGAATTAAAGAACACATGCAGCAAGAAGCTAATAAATCACTAATAAAACACAACTCAACTCTCCATCCCGAAGATCTAAATTTCGACATCACACCTACCAGTTACCACCAAGACCCACTAAGCAGACAGATCAATGAAGGTGTTAGAATAAACAATAGCAAGTCAAAACCAGGATATCTCATGAACTCAAAAACTGAATTTCATCAGGTAGAAGTTCCCAGAGTCACATTCCTAAGAGGACTCCCTTAACAATACTTACTTTTACTCTGCTACTTTGATTTTATCTTGATTTTACCTTAATTTTGCTCTTAACACCAATGAAAGAGTGCATTGTATTTACACCTTTATAAGAGAGCATAAACTAACAATAGAAAGTATATCAATATTGTAAATATTAAGAATAAGTTCCCAGCATTTTATAATTAACATACCTGTATATCTTATCTATATTACATTGCCTGTTCTTTTACTTCTTGACAACAAAATGTATTTTAAACCTATATTTTTGTTATACAAATTGTTTTATATAAGCACAAGAAACCATTTATATACATTCAAAGGAGAAACTTACCTACAGACAGAAGAAGGACCTATTGGGCTCAAACTTACAGGGTCATTAGGGAGAGTATTTATGCTGTGGTGGGACAAGCAGTTCCTAAGTGCAGTAGAAACAGCAACAAGTGAAATTGGATACGAACTGTTTATGTATAAAAGGTATGTAGACGATTGCAATATGGCAGGTAAATCTATTCCACTTGGAGCAAGACTAAAGGACAATAAAGTAGTGATTGATGAGGACTGTGTCGAAGCTGATAGGACAAAAGAACAGCTGAATTGATACAACAAATTGCCAACAATATGTGAATTCATACAGGTCGAGGTGGACTACCCATCTCTGCATAAAGAAAACCGTATGCCGATTTTGGACCTATCTGTAGAAATACAAAATAATGACATCCTTTACCGGTTCTACAGAAAGAGTATGGCAAACTTCAATGTGTTGATGAAAAAAATTCCGCAATGCCATTCAAAATGAAGCGTACATGCTTAGTGCAAGAGGTAGTACGTATGTTAAGAAACACAAGTAGAAGACATGAAGAAAGTGTAAAAACAAGATGTTTGAGTGAGTTCAGTCTGAGAATGTAGCAAAGTAGATACACACCAAAAACTCAGACAAAATATCATAAGAAGCGGAATTGAAGCATATGAAAAGCAAATCAAACGCGCCGATGAAGGAGTGTGTCCTATGTACCGACCAAAAGGATATGCAATAGAAGAAAGGATTAAGAAGAAAGCAATAAAACAAGTAGCCTGGCACAAACCATACGACAGTGTGTTGTTTTGTCCACCCACACCTGACAGCCGGTTAGCAAAGGAATTAAGACTTGTAGCTGAAAGGTATAGAAGTACAGGTGGAGTAAATGTAAAAATTATTGAGAGGGCAGGAAAAGCACTGATATCCCTCCTTCCTGGCATCCAAGAAGATAAAAAGTGTGAAAAAACGGACTGCATAGTGCATATAAATGGAGGGAAGGGAGATTGCAGAAAGGAAAATGTGGTATATACGGGACAATGCTGCATATGCAGTAGGAACGGCGTTTCCAGTATGTACATAGGTGAAACCAGTCGCAGCACATACTTCAGAGGCAGACAGCACTTAAAATCAATCCAACAACCATTGCAAAATAGCCACAATGCATTTTCAAAACATCTAATTGAACACCACCCCAACCAACCAGGAGAGTTTACATATACCGTCAATGTTGTTCAGAGCTATAAAAACCCCTTAGAGAGACAAGTGGCAGAAGGAGTGAAAATAATAAACATGGAATCAGACATACAAATGAACTCCAGACTTGACCATTTCCAACCAGCAATAGGCAGGATAATAATAAACAATCAATTACAGTAGCAATATTCCTAACCCTTAACCACATATTACATGTAATCCCTATAATAGTGTATTTTTGAATGTACTTTATTACCTGTAGATTATTACTATGTCATTTGGTTTTTAGTTTATGATTGAAAAGGATTCTTGAGAATCGAAAACATTTTCCAAATTAATAAAATAAATTGCAAAATTACAAAAATAATGTGATTATATGTTTAGAAAGCATTTGAAACTAGAACAGCAACAAAGACATTGTGATAGAATGAAATGAGACACAGTGCTGTGCACCATATAAATAGTTTATTTAACTTAATATTCAGTAAGTAAGGCTCATAGCGTATTGTAAATGAATTATATTATTTGTTTTTATTTCTTTAAAAATATGCTCAAAATTCATCCAAATCGATATACTAAAATCTTAAAATGTCCAAAATAATTCAACGGTCAAACGGTTTCAACTTCTGTCCTATTCAGAATATACAATGTAACTTACAATTAAAACACCAGTATTATTCACATAGAGAAGGAAACCTAATACGTAACAAATCCATAAAGGGATTTTATACTCAGCATTAAAATGACTATTATGGTAGAGATCAAAATAGAAATATATAAACTCATTACAAAATAATAGAATATATAATAGTATATAGGTGAAACAAGCAGGTCTATAATGATACTAATACTGTAATATTGATAATATATATATTAATGAAATTATGGTGATACATTAGTGAAAGTTATAGTCTTCTGATGACAGGCTGGTAATGGTCAAGTTTCCTATTCATTACTATATTTGTATCCATATTGTAAATATGTACACCTTCAGCAATTTGTCTTTCGAACGGTCTTTTAAACGATTTCACTATCTTCATTTTAAATATCTCACTTCCTATGGTTTCACTAGGGTGGTGTTCATGGATATGTTTCATGAAACAGTCATGACAAATCATGTATATAAATTTAACGGAGAAATGTATAAACAGTCTGAGGGAGGCCCTATTGGTCTGGAGCTTACAGGGGCAGTTGCTCGTGTGTATATGATATGGTGGGACAGAAAATTGAAAGAGACTATAACAGTGGCAACAAGAGATGTACCCTATAGCATATATATGTACAGTAGGCACGTAGATGATTGTAACTTGCAAGTCAAGTCATTCCGTTAGGTGCTAGATTTAGAGATGACAAAGTAGTGATAGATCATCAACAAATTGAAAGTGACAAAGAAATTCCCAAAGACTTTAGCGACTTAAAATGGCACAAAATGGCCACCCTAAATTTACACAATTCCATATATGTTTCACAAAGTCACTACAAATTGGCACCTTAATGGTCTTTTTACGGTGAAATGGCGTAGTTCGTTTGAAAGCTACTTGTGACGCTTGTTAATAGGGTTAGTGAATTAGTGAGTAAGTGATTCGATTAGCCGCTTGGAAGTTATTGGTCCGTAACGTACATTTCATACCACGGTAACATGGTACAAGTAACTTACAACTGATACTAATAGCGACGCATTCTAAGCCAAAAATGCAGTGCGCAAGTCCGAATTAGACGCAAATTTCACATTCGCTTGACTGAACAATTATGTTTTTTAGGGCGAGTTGGATATATCATCCCCGAAGGCCTTATGGATGTGATCGTTGAATATGTAGATGGAGCACTTCTGCTGCTCATGGAATTGGTTTCTGAGATACTAACCAATGTTATTTAGGTAAGTGTCAAGCCAGTATGGGTGCTGAACTTTAAACTGCGATGCCGGAGATTAAGTAAAGATGAGAACCAGTCCGTTCAACTCAAGACAAAAATCCCTTGTTATGGTAACGCTGGTGAAATCTAAAAGCTTTTTTTTTTGTTTCAGTTGACGCAATTGCCCAGTACCTGGCACTGCAGACCGTTCATTGGGCTTTGGACTGGTTACCTCCGCTTTGTTTAATTAATTACATAACCGAAGTATCAACATGACATGTTCATGTTGATACACTCCAGTGTTTTGACAAATCCATTACCTGTGCTAATGGAGTTGCAAGCATGTTACCAGATTGTGAAGAACTTTGTTTTAAACTAAAATAAAGTGTTGGTTTTAATATTAAATTTTATGTACAAAAATAAACTGGATCCAGGTAGCGGGGGTAGCCAGTCTGATTAAAAGCAACAGCAAACAACGCGAAGATGTCACCAGGCCTGATCAATGGTCGTGAAGACAGTCCACCAAACATGCTTCTCAATGTTACGGAGTAATGAATATAATAAAGAAAAAAAACAACTGGGCACATGTTTGTTGTCTTTAATACACACAAATAGTGGTATAGCAGATACCCTTCCCCCCCGTTTAGTATAGCTTTGTGCCAGTTGATTTAGAGGCTACATTTTTAACCGAACTATATGTATTGATGTATGTTGTACAGCTGATGTTGAATAAACATTCGTAGAGCACATAAAGTAAAGCCATTTCAATTAAAAAAACAAAAATTGCAGTTACAATTTAATTTTTCAATGAGGTACCTATATTGATACCGGCTCTGCCAGTTGAGGGTACAATGTTTAAGGCTGTATTGAAACTACTGTCTAAAATGACAAAATTGAGTAATAAAGCAAGTCTGTTGTGCTTCCTTTGTAACTAATGCAAATGACCATTTGCTCACTCGAAGTGGTGTGGCTTAGAATAGTGTAGTTTCAAACCTGGTGAAGCACACTCAATTAAAACAAATTTTAACAGAATAAGAAGCATAAACCAAAAGCAGAGAATCCGTTTCATTTATGTTTAAAATTACATGTATTAATAAATTTAGCTTTTCATCTCATTTCAGGGAGAAGTAGTGGAAATACTTATACTTTGTGTTCTGTTTTGTGATCATGATATTAGTTTCATAAGAATGCATCTATCTGAGCAGAGAGAATGTGTGGATGTGATTGTGAAAAACTGGGACAAACAGAATGTTTGTTTATGACATTATGAATCAATCCATTCATCTAGTCAAACCATGACGAGCAATTTCGATTAATTACCATGTACTCAAACAAAACCAATTCAATCTGATGGTTACATGTAAAGACAGGTCTATTGCATGTTATATTTTGTGTAGCATAATTGATTAGATTTGATCAGATATAATTGCATACACATATGAATACTCAATAAGTGTATAAGTGTAATAAGTGCACTGAAAAATTAAAAAGTCGATATGGCAAAAGCAACAAGAATAATATGGCGGAATAGGTACTCCGACGTTTTGTAAGAATGGTCACGGTGTGTCGCACAGCTGCTAAATTCTACATGATGGTGAGGTGCGGGTCAAAAACTATGTCACTTACTGCCAGGGTTAAAAGAAGAAACTGACTGTAAGAGAGGAGACTGTGCTATACATGTGTTTGAAGGAAAAGAGAACTGTAATAAAGAAGGGGCTGTATACCAAGGTGAATGTAAGCCATGTGCAGAGAAAAGGATCAAAAGCCTATATATTGGCGAAACAAGTAGGTCAACATATGTCAGAGGTCAACAGCACCTCAAGGCCATACAAAACCCTGTCCAGAATAAGAACAAAAACGCTTTTGCAAAGCGCATTATTGAGAAACATGGGGAAGGGGAAGACGTGAAATTCTGATTCAAAATAGTTAAAAATTTTACAAAACCATGAGAGACAAGTCCGGGAGAGTATTGAGATACTTGAAATGAATGGGATCCGGGAAGAATAGTTTATAATATTTTAATGAATTTCTTTCTGAGAAGTAACCAATCTTATCACACGATCATATATTATGATAAGTATGGGCAATTCAATCATACTGCCATAGTAGTGCGAGAGGGGATCTTTAAGACTTGCAAAACCACCATTTATGAAGAAAGGATCAACTACAGTTTATTAATCTTACTGAACAAGAACATACTTAATCTCTGATATTTAAACTATATTACAAATTACAATAGTAAATTACTAAAACCCTCAGTACTTGAACAACATAATACACTATTGAATGTACATTTACTTTGAACTTGAAATGTCTGGATCAACGAGATGGGAATTGTTACAAATGATTTTTGATTTAATTGGGCCTGTTGACCAATGGCCAAGTGACATTAGAAGATTTTTTTCAAAAGAAATATGAATTATTTCAAAGGATTTCTGCTTACAAATTTTGTTTACGTGAATGACTTGCCACCATACTTTTATTATGATTGGCTAAGAACCAAGAGAAGCTTGAGGGACAATCAGGCATTTTTGCAAGTAAAGAGTCTTGAAAGCTATGAATGTGGGAATTATAATAATCAACATCAATACGATTATTATGCGTACAACGTCGCAATGGGTGAGGTCCGATGGATCAATGGAGACAGGCATCCAATTCAAGGCCAATGCTCAAGTTATGGGCACCATCCAAACATATGTTCAATCCATATTGTAAAGGTCAACACACTATTTGGAAGCATGCATGATCTGTGTTTATGCAGATAAGACTAAAGTTCATACACGCTTTTATAATCGCATCTCTGCCAGTTATTACGGTTTCATATCCAGATTTCAAAATGTTGTGCGAATTCTAGAAGGAATATTGTCTATGTTTGATAAAAGGACAAAATGCTGCGCTGGCAGAAAAATATTATTTGTCTTCTAAATTTGGTTTGGAAATAGATGATGTCACACATTACTGACAAAGGCTAGTAAATTTGGATGTAGGGGGCAGAGGAGTGTGATTGAGATCCCGGGATTGAGATACAACTCAACTTGGACGACTTGTTGCTTCAACTGCTTCTATTCTATTTGTTGTGCTGAAATAAAGATATATCATGCCAGCAGTTATATTAAAAACCAGGAAGCAGGCATCTCCCACTTCTGAGCCTTAATCAGAGGAAGGTGGCGCCCCAACTAGGAAACCAAGCATCAGGCCAATGTAAAGTAGCTCAATCCTTTACAATATGGTTAAAGTTTCACATTGAAATCAGTTAATGTTGAATATGGTGTGGTGCTTGTGTACTTGTTATACATTTGCATAAACACACACATATTTGGTCATGGTAATAGATTGGTATATATGGAACCTGAAAATTTTACCCTATTGTCAGACACTGTCTGAATTACACGTCACCGTAAATCTTCGCTTATTAGTCAAATTTCTAAGTCCACAAAAATCCAAAACTTGAGAGCACATGTCCACACTCAACAATAACACACATTGACAGACATCCATTCATTTTTTCATAACATTCTAACTAAGCTTTTCTCATTCCTAATCAATTTTCTAGAAATATGTGGTAAATTTCCAAACATATAATCTTCTATGCATGAATTTATCAAAGAAAAATATATTTCATAAGAATTTAGTGTCCACATCCGCCATCATAAACAGCTTTTACGAAATGTTGTATAAACACATGTACTGATTGGAAGAAACAAAGAAAAGCTTATGTTAATCAATAGAGTGCCCTATAATAAATGACACCCGTAAATGACCAGTCAGTTGTAGTAGAATGACAACTATACTTTTGTTTCCAACAGAGGAACCTCTGTTGTAGATTATTTTTAACTCCATATGATTGCTTAGGTCTTGTAATAATTTCAATGTTGATCTAGTTTCTGATGTGCTTGAAAAATGTAATGCATATAATCTCTTGTCTCATAAAATGTAGAGCACCAGACCACTCAATATTAACACTGACTGTAAAACATTCTTATATTGCTGACTTTGACCAACAATTAAGTAGTACCCATGATCAAGATGTAAATGGTAGAAAGTTATATTTGTTTAAAAATAATCCTACTGGTTTTTAAATTTAGTAATCACACAACACAAATATGGTGGAGACATTTAACAACTCCTGTCACCATTTTCAAAACGGTTGATAGACTAAACTTCATGCGAAAAATCGGATCGCACGTTAAAGTCGTCTCAGTTCATGACCTGCTTCTGTCCTCGTAATCTCCCTGATGGTTCTTGTTCTCCAATCCCCCTCCCTAGTACACTTTCCTCCCAGTCTATCTCATGATTGTAGTTTACATGGTCTGTGAATCTTATTTGGGTTAGGGATTCTTTCCTCGCTGCTCTGGTGAAAGATCCCCCACTGTTCTGCTCCACATCCTTCATGTGTTCTTTTACACGGGTGCCCAGTTTTCTGCCAGTTTCCCCAACATACACACTCTTGCAAGACTTACAGGGAATTTTGTACACCACTTCACATTCTCTAGCTTATCCTGTTTGTCCTTAGGATGAACGAGAATGTTCCTGATGGTCTGTAGGGGCTTCACCGCTGTAGACACTTGGTGCTTATTGAGGATATGTGAAATATTACCCCTTTACGTAAGGTAAATGACTAATCCTTTGGAGCCTGCTGAGTCCTTATTCTTTTCTTTCTCTTGTCCTTTCCTCCTTCCTTCTTCTTTTCTATCTGTGCTTTCACTTTAGTTCAAAAATCCTACTGGTTTTTTTAAATAGTAACAACTGGGCAAATGTGGTGGAGCATATAACTAATCTTTTGGTTGATAGACTAAATCAAGACAAGCTTGATAAGTGTTATGGTAACTTATGTAAGAGCATTTTCGAAGATTTAGATACTGATTTAGAATATAAATGTATCTCCAAAAATAGTAAGAAAAGGTTGAAACATACTAAACCTTTTTGGAATAATACTTTAGAAAACTTGTGGCGTAATATGGGTAAGTTGGAAAAAATCTTTATCAAATATAAAGGAAATTGAAAACAAGTAAAGAATAAATTAAGAAATGACTTAAAAAATGCTCAATCAAAGCGAATAGAAATTATAATGGATCAATAGTCTTAGATATTGAAACTACTGCATCAGAAAACCATAAAACTTTTTTGGGATAAATTAAATAAATTAGGACCTAGGAAAAAAACATAACATTCCATTAAAAGTACTAATTGATAATGATATAATATCAGACAAAGATGCTGTGATGAACAAATGGGAAAATGATTTTCAATCCCTTTATCATCCAGTCTCTGACACAGTGATTTTAGTAATGAATTTTATGATCAAATTATTGAAAATAAAACCACTCTGGAAAATATGAAGAATAATGAAAGTTACATAGAAAATGAGTCTCTCAATTCTTATTTTACATTTAACAAATTAAAAGTTTCACGTAAGTTATCAAATGGCAAAGCAGTTGGGATTTACTTGATACCAAATAAAGTTTTGAAAGCAGATGGTATTATATCACTACTCCTAAACTTATTTAATCAATGTCTAAGGCATACAGTACTGTCACCGTATAAGGATCATAGTTATTTCCGTAAAAAGTATTATCGTATTTTTTGTTTCTGGAAATCACACATCTTAACTGAAATTTCTAACTGCATGTACCGAATTGTCCATATTTATGGATGTACCAATTGTATTTACTGAATTTCACAGCATTTCCCATATTTTCCATATTTTCCATATTTCAGCATTTAAGAAAAATCGCGTGTTTAAAACCCCATCTTCAATGACTTGTTTCTGACCCTGTCGGGAACAACTTTGCCACCAAGGCATCTGGAGTGAGCTATTTACCCATTATACATGGCCGTCTATATATACTATGCCCAATTTGGACTCCAGAAATTTGTGTGTTTGACCACCTGCATAACACAAACATTTACACCATGTCTAAGCACAATGCACCCCCAAAATGGGGAAAACTGCGTACTTTTTGGAATTTTAAACCCCAAAAAAACCAAAACCCCATTTTTCGAGATGCTCTTATTTTAAAACTTTTTGGCCAAAATTAGGGCCCCTCGGACATTTTAAAGGAAAAAAGGACCGATTAAAAAAATAAAAAATACCCCCCCTTTTAGGGGGCCAAAAAGAAAGGGGGTTTTAGAAAATTAAAATTTGGGGGAGGGGGAAAAACCTTGAAAGTTTGGGGAAACCAAAAACCTGTAAATTGAGATTAAATTTTTCCCGGGATTATGGTTTTTTCCCCCAAAAACTGTCATGTTTGGGGTTTATTGGGTGGGCCAAGGACAAAAAAATTTATTCGGCCAAAAATTTTTCAATAAAAGGAGAATTGCCTTCCCCCCAAAGGGTTTTTTTACATTTTAAAATTTAAGCTACAATGTTTTCCCCCTTAAAAAATTTTTTTTTAAACCCCTATAAAACAAAATTACGTATTTTTTTTAAAACAAAAATTTTTATTGGGCAAAAAAGGCCAAAAAGGGCAAAACTGGTTTAAAATAAAGGGTTTTAAATTCACCCAGAATAACTTGGGATAAAGGTTTTGTGAAAAAAAATTTTAAATAAATCAATTTTGAAATTTCTGTTTTGGGTTATTTTTAGTTGAAGTATGTTGTTTCTCCTCTGTGGGGAAGGGGGTTTTTTAAGAGGCAACCCCAAAATTTACCCCAAATTTCCTGATATTATTTTACCATTTGCTTTCAAAAGGGCATCCCGTCCCTTTTTAGGTGTAAAAGTCAAAAATTTTTTCGGATTGTTGTAGAAAAAGCAAACCCTTAATTGGGGGAAAAGGGCTGGGGTTTTTTTTTTACCAAAATTTTATTTGGAAAAAGAAATTTGGAGGTCATATTTTTGGAAAAAAGGGGAAGTAAAAAAATTTTTGAATGTGGACTGCCCACACTACTTGTAGTTTTTTGTTGGAAAAACATTTAAAAAATTAAAATTTACCCCAAAAACCGTTCTCCATTTAAATT
>CM032660.1:61093383-61112143 GCA_019095985.1 Streblospio benedicti | reverse complement strand
TTGAAAAATTTTTCGTTTTTCAAGTTAAAACGAAAAAATTATTTGGGGTTTAAACATACAAAACCCTTTTTTTGGAAATAATACTTTAGAAAACTTGTGGCGTAATATGGGTAAGTTGGAAAAATCTTTTATCAAATATAAAAAGGAAATTGAAAACAAGTAAAGAAATAAATTAAGAAATGACTTAAAAATGCTCAATCAAATTTTGATAAACAATTAGCGTAAAGCCAATAGAAATTATAATGGATCAATAGTCTTAGATATTGAAACTACTGCATCCAAAACCATAAAACCTTTTTTTGGGATAAATTAAATAAATTAGGACCTATGAAAAAACATAACATTCCATTAAAAGTACTAATTGATAATGATATAATATCAGACAAAGATGCTGTGATGAACAAATTGTTGAGCAAAATCACATGTCATGTGTACAAATTAATGGCACTAAGACTCCTTGGTTCCTGTAGACTCTGGGGTCCGGCAGGGAGACTGTATTTCACCAACATTGTTCAGTATATTCTTAAATGATTTGGTTCAGCATATTAGAGAAATGTCCTACTCTGGGAATAGGAAATTGTGAACTTAATATGTTACTATATGCTGACATGGTCCTTATAGCAGAAAATGAAGTAAATCTTCAGCTATCCTGAATGAAGTTGCAAAATGGTGTAAAAACTGGAGGCTAAAAGTAAATGAAAATAAGACTAAAATTGTTGTTGCATCAACACCATGGCCCCGCCTATATAGG
Organism: Streblospio benedicti; assembly: GCA_019095985.1. Classification (NCBI taxonomy): domain Eukaryota; kingdom Metazoa; phylum Annelida; class Polychaeta; order Spionida; family Spionidae; genus Streblospio; species Streblospio benedicti. The sequence continues at coordinate 61,111,392 of CM032660.1, read as the reverse complement.
CGAGTCAGCGTAGTTTTTAAAATCATATAACACTTCACATATATTCTGAACACTTCAAATATCTAACATGTCTCTCAAAAGGAAACCGAAATGCATACGATGCAGGCTTCAAGTTGCGAGTGGTGGAGGCTGCAGAGGCTACAGACAATTGCAGTGCCGCCAGGCAGTTTTTTGTGTCAGAAAAAAATGTGAGTTACTGGAGAAAGTTGAAAGAAACTCTCATGGATATGCCAAAATCAATGAAAGCCAACCGTGGAGATGTGCCAAGAACCCCAGAACTCGAGAAAGATTTGGCCAGTGGATCGAGGAATAAAGGTTGAAAGGCATTCCAGTCAGCAGGTTGTCCATTGGTATTAGTGCTTAGAAGATGGCAAAGGACCCCCAGTACCAACAACACCCAACATCAGCAGGATGGTGTGATAGATTTATGGCCAGGCATCAGCTGAGTCTCAGCATGAGAACCAAGATAGCACAAAAGCTGCCAGCCAGCTTAGATGAAAAAGTCTTGAATTCTCTAAAATTTGTTATTAATGAAAGAAAGAGGAATCCCTACAATCCAGCTGATATTTATAACATGGATAAGACACCCATGTGTTTTGATATGCCCCCGAAAACCACAGTTGATGCAAAGGGAGCTAAGACTGTCTTAATCAGAACATCAGGCCATGAAAAGAGCCACTTCACAGTGGTTCTAACTTGTTCAGCAGATGGAGGGAAGCTTCCGCCAATGTTAATTTTCAAGAGAAAAACACTGCCCAAGGGTTTGAAAGTTCGTCATGGAATCTTTGTCCATGTGCATCCTAAAAGCTCAATGGACGAGGAAGGGATGCTTATCTACATGAAAAAAAGTATTTGGCAGAAGAAATGGAGCTCTTCTAAAGAGGAAGGCCTTGATGGCATTGGACTCCTTTCGAGCCTATATCACTGACAAAGTGAAAGATAAAATGAAAGCAGACCATTCAACCACAACAGCAGTGATTCCAGGTGGGTGTACAAGCCTTCTCCAACCTTTGGGTGTGTCTATCAATAAGCCATTCAAAGACCACATAAAACAACTCTGGGTACAGTGGATGCAATCTGGTGATGGTGCCACGACTCTCAGTGAGAATTTAAAAAAGCCTGATATCCAGACTGTGGTAAATTTGGTTGACATTGCTTGGGAAGCAATTCCCGCAAAAATGATCAGCAAATCATTTCTAAAGTGCTCCATATCAAATCCCATGGATGGCACTCAGGATGACTACATCTGGAGAGATTGTGAAGATGAAAAGAAAGATGACGCCGAGGAAACAGAGGAAGTCTCTGCCCCAGCTGCTCTGAAAGACTATTATGAGGATGTGTATGCTCCATGTTTTAAGGAAGCATTTGAAGCACTATTTGCTGACTCAGACGATGAAGAAGAATTTCATGGATTCTAAGATGTGTGAGATTTGTAACCATGTGCAATAAATAAATGTGTGCAATAAATAAATAATGTAATAAATGAGTGAAGACTAAAATAAATGTGATAGAACAAATAAATGAGTGTAGAATTTATTTTTTATTGTTGCTGTGAACTGTTGTGAACATGTAATAAATCAATTGATAATAACAGAACAAAAAAAACACGTTTCATCTCTTTTTATTCACACCTATTAAAATCTTAGCAACAAACTAATCAATATTGAGAACAAATGTCCTGAGCGCCGTTTCTTTGTTCTCTGTTACACATGTGTGCATTGTGATACGTACAGGACAGCCATATGACTATCGAAACTAATTAGGTCAGTGTTCTGGGTGATTATTTGCTTAATATTACAGCTAGAAAGACATACTTGGTATCATTTAAAAGCCTATGTTATGGCCAGTCTGCGTGTAACAATGGATTGGTTGTCACAATTAATGCCAGCCTCCTACAAATCCCCGAAAAACGAAACAAATTTTTGGGGACATACTAGTAGATCAATGATTGAGTGTTTCGATCGTATAATAAACATCATATTCGTAATCTAGATATTTTTCACCTTAAAAATAGATGTATGCATTATTAACATACGGGCAATGTAGTTATCTGAACGAGCTGTACGTTATTCCTTCAAAACCTTATGCATGTGTAATACTGAAATAAAAGAAACAGCCTACAAATCAATCATAAGACCTCACCTTGATTATGCCTCTCCAGCCTGGAACCCATACACACTGAAAATCATTGACAAAATTGAAGCAGTCCAAAGAAGAGCAGCCAGATTTGTGCTGGGTAACTACACGTACGGTCCTCATGCCAACCTTACACACCAGATCCAGACACAACTGAAATGGCAGCCTCTCCGTCACCGTAGAGCCCTATATGACCTGACATTGTTCTTCAAAATAAGACACAACCAAGTTAATATACCATTCCCACCAACAGTACAGATTTCCACCAGATGTCCACATAGCTATATCAGCATCCAGTCACTCCATTCAGAAGCATACAAGTACAGTTTTTTTGCAAGAACAATCAGACTCTGGAACCAACTACCCACCGGGATCCAACAGAACACCTCCCTACATTGTTTCAAAGATGCCACCTCCACCTGGATCACACCTCTCCAGTGGGTGAAAAGAAACAATATTGGGCATTAATGTAAATCAAGATCAAGATTGTTTTTAACCCACTGCACAGAAGTTTTATCTAATGTAAATACATTCAACTCACACTTTATGACGTCACCCACACACACATCCAGTACGGCCATAGGTCCATTCGGATGCAAGATTGAAGATTGAAGCAGAACTGGGTCATCAGTTTTGCCTGAATTCTGAGTTGAGCTCATAGCCTATAGGGCTTGGGTATTAATACCTAATTTTTGGACTTTGTTCAGCAATCTCTTTTTAAACCTGACTAGCTGGACACCATCTGACAACCGGAGATCGTTCATGGTACTGTGTAGTTTTGCATGAATATGTTCTTCGTCAAAATAGCCCTAGCGGTTTTATAACAAAAATAGCAGACGCGGCAGACATCTTGACGTCACGTTGGCGACATTTCTGTTCAAAATGTCGGCAAGTTGTATAATCTTTATGCAGTCGCACACCATAATCCTCAAGTGTACACCTAATGCATTTAAGGATTACGGCCACTGCCACCGTAGTCGTACAATTGTTGGACAATACCCAAACGTACACCAAATTAAATCTCGCATCATTTCAGGATTACAGCTGCTGCCAATGTCTGGCCCATAGATCGTAATCTTTGAGGACGTGTCTGGTTCTCTGGAGGCATTCTGATTCCTACCTTTGGAGAGCAGACACATTTTTTAGTTTATTGTGGATAATGTTCATCATCAAAATAACCATATATACATCTATTCGTAAAATCAAGGTAACTATAGATAGATAAGAGCTTTCAATCTTTTTTCATAAATATATTCCTATCCATTAACGGTTGGTATTATTTAGTGATATTCTTCCATGTGAAATCAATGTGTCAGTGTAGTTTAATATTTTAATTTGTCATGTCTTCGTGAATTCTATGTGAAAATACACCTTTCATGACAAATATTACACAAAACTGTGTTATTCATTAATTTGTGTAATAATCTATTTATAGTATTAATTTCATAATAACCGTGTAAATAAGCATGTTAAAGCTCGCAAATACTCAGGTGGTGTTGCTATGCTTGTAATGGATAGTCTTTTTTCTAAATTTAAAATCAATGTTGTTGACTGTTTGTTAATAGCAGAATTTGTTAACAAAAATACTGAATTTACCTTTGTTTTTGCGTGTTATCTACCTCCTGACAACTCAGTGTGGGGTAGAGATCCAATGGGTTTTTTGCTCATGTATTGTCTCAAGTTTATCTCTTTCATAATGCAGACTTATTGTTACTATGTGGTGATTTAAATGGTAGAATTGGTAATGAATGTGATGTTGTAGAAAGTATCGATAATATTGTTGAAAGGAAAAACATCGACAATGTGAAAAGTGGTCATGGTGATTCACTACTGGAGTTTGTAAGACATTAGTATGGCTATTATAAATGGTAGAATCACACGGAATTTGATAATTTTACATTTTGTTCGACACTGGAAAATCAGTAGTCGATTACTTCATTACTCCCCAAGGTTGTTTGAAATTCTGTAAATCATTCAAAGTAGACCTTATATACACAGTTTAAACTATCCTTTTGTGCTATTTTATTAGCTCACATTGAAAGCCTTTTGGAGCTTTCCGGTCCTTCGTCAGTCTGCCAACTGTCTAATCGTCACGTGATCGTGGTGTGACGTCATCGGCAGCTGCTGGTAGGATGTTGGTGAAGATGGCTGGCAGGTCTATTACCAAATAAACTGTGGTGGATCAGGCTTTGAAGGAATTGGAGATCATTCACAGCCTATGAGTGGAAAAATTTGTTATTGCTTTTTTCAGCTGATGTAATGAAAGGTATTCTACCCAGCCAGTATTATGATTTATATCAAAAACTAGCACTAGCATGCAGCAAAATTTGTAAACCAACAATTACCTTGCAGGATGCTAATGATGCCCACATTCTGTTCATTCAGTATGGGAAATCTTTTCAGGAGATATTTGGTAGAACATATGTTACACCAAATATGCACAGTCACACACACCTATTAAAACAGATAAAGGACTACGGGACACCTCATTCATTTTGGCTTTTTGCATTTTAGAGATGTAATGGTATAATGGGTCAAACAAAAACAAATGGAAGAAGCATTGAAATTCAGCTAATGAAAAAGTTCTTACTTGACGAGTTCCTCTTTAATAAACAGCATACGCAAATGTGTAATTCTCAACTGCATACAACTTGGAGTGACAAAACAGAAGCACCACTCATTTCTAAGGAACTTCTTATGCTACCCGTAACACCCATGTTCGAACTTAAACCACAGCTTTTGGAGATGCACAGAGACCATTTCATTGCCAAAAACAGCTACCATCACCATGTTTGATGACGATGACCAAGCAATGCTATTACAAACATATATGATCATGTATCCAGGCTCAGTTATTGAAACTCCATTAGCAGCATTTCACAGATGCTACAGAAAACAGCAAAAATCCTGGGCCAGTCTTTTGCATCCAGTTTGTCAAGTGGGCATGTTGGTGAAAATACAATGTGTTTGGGGCAGGTAAAATGTTTTTTCAAACATGGTATTATGATTGATGGGGATAAGCGGTTTCACGTAATGGCCAAAGTTCAGTGATTGAAAGAATTAGAAGAAGAAACAGGTTATGGTCAACCAAGCAGTGTCTGGTATGAGAGGCGCTTTTTGCCGCCAGGGTCAGCCTCGTTTATACCCACAAACAGAATTTATTGTAGGGCAACATATTCCAAACGTAGGGTCTATGGTTACAGCTGTATTGTTGCCAGTCAAATCCACCCCAAAATATATCTGTGAGAATATTTAGTTATTATCATGGCACTTGAAGTGTACATGATATATAATCAGGTTTCATTATTATATAAACATGACACATTATTAAATATATTGTTGTATTTTAGTATTGGTGTGTGATATTTGTTCAATTGCTAACTTGCTGATTGATATATATATGTGTAAATCATGTGTATACATTTTTAGAACAACAGAGTTCCCGTAGTCAGTTTGTTAACCTTGATATATACTTATATATGTTATGTACTAGAATAAACCATTGGCTAGCTGTGAAAATGTGTCCATTTATTTTTTTTATTAAACAATATTCCTGAAAATTCTAATCAATGAATAAAGCTAAATATTGTCACATGTATTAATATTGCGAACCACACGCTATAATATATATGCATCTATTATGGAGACACAAAAGATGAACATTTCACTGCAGCTGCATTTATTTAAGGTTTCTGACCTTTACCATTGGGTCAACTTAATTGTGACCTCCAACAATGCATTAGCCCTGATGATATCTGCCACAAAGAGGGACTCTGATTGGGAAAACAAACATCATGCTGTTTGTCATTGCAAGACAATCTAACACATTTAGGTTCATTTACCAATTTCATGGATACTCTGACCATGTATCCTGGGTGTTTCCTGAACTTGTTTGCGGGCAGGAAACAGACATTTTGTGCAGTGCTTATTACCAAATACACTGTGGTGAATCAGGTTCTGAAGGATGCAGTAGCTCCTATGTGGGTGAAACATCAAAGACCCTTAAGACCAGATTCGACTAGCATAGACGCCCTAGCAGCACCTCCTCACACGTCTCCTTACATCTACATCAACCAGACAGAGAGAGCCATCACATATCCCTGGATAACATCAGGATAATAGACCGTGACCAGAACACTTTTGAACGAAAGATCAGGGAGGCCATACACATCAGGCGCCTCAAGCCAGAGTTGGGCCTAAGTACAAGTTACGGACTCAAGTCCAGTCCAAGTACTTTGCAGCTGGACTTGAGTCCAAGTACAAGTACATTGATGATTTTTCCAATGTACTTGAGTCCAAGTACCAAGTACTTTGATTGTACTTGAGTCCAAGTACCAAGTACACAGGTTGAATGTTCAATGAAATACAACACAAAGACTGACATTTTACTGTATATCAGCTATATATACATACGTTTATTGTTAAACTACAACCACATATTATATAGTAAGTAGTATATGTTGAAAAATGATTGAATATTCAAAAGAAATATGTTGAACTTTGACCCTTTGGCAACTAATAAGTACTCAGAGGGCACATCATTGCTGGAACAACATTGAAGACGTCCACAAATTACAAAGTGAAACTGAATCTGTGTGTCTCATTATTGATCGTTGGACAAGTTGTCAGTTCAAATCATTCATGGGTATTACAACCTTTTCATCAAAGATTGGAAACTGCAGAGGGTATATATGTTAGATTGACGTAGGGTGACATGGCCTGTAATAGAAGCAAATGGTAAATTGTGTTTCTTTTATAATAGAAAATTTAGTTACTATTTCTTTATCATTCAGAAGATGTTTTACTATTTCTTTGTTTCAAATGCATTGTATACAGGTATATACCGGAGAAACATCACTCATAATTGTCTCTTTTAAAGTTCAAAACAATGGTTTTGCAAGGAAGTGAATATTTACTCCCTGGTTAGTTAAATTACAAATGTATTTCTCTACCCATGGATCTGAATAGCTATTCATCCTACTATCTATCCTCAATAAGCATGTTAAGAAAAGATGAAAGACTTTAAAGCATTTTCAATGTTTAGAAACCAACTTCTTAACTATCAAAATGACTTGCAATCAGAAGCAGGATGCTTGCTTTAACTCTCTTAAGGAGGTTACCAATAGCCTTAACTGTTGGACAAATATTCTATTGTGTTGCTTTCAATGAATGGGAATTATCTTTTGCTGACCTACATAAGGATTCTGTAATTAAACTGATCTTTTTCAATTGTATTGTCTGAGGGAAATGCAGGTTTGTTGTGCCCATGTATTTACAAGTTATTGTGTGTATTAATTAAATTTTAATGTATTAAGAATGATAACGTTTCATGTTATATCATTTTCAAATCTATATAAGCAATTTCACATGTTCTTTTAAAATTCCATGCATCTAGATGAAATAAGAATATAAGATCACCCACAATACATTTACATGATAACATGCCAAAGACATGTGGAATTCATTTGGTATATGTAATAGCCATGTTCGGAGAATTTTGTACACTTAAACCGGGTTTTATTTTAAAGTATTGCTGGTAAATCCTTTTCCAGTGGCAAAATACCTTAAACAGGTTTGCATTATATATAACAGTGTCTTCCCTTATTTTAAAATACATTGACAACAAACTTTGTGGTCTTAACTCATAAATATCACATGTTCAAAATGCAAACAGCACAACACACACAAATTTTTATTGAAAGGATAAAACATGGACTTTAAATGCCTGATGATGGTGATAATGATATAGAGGCTTCATTTAATGTTTTACCACGGTTATGAGAGAATTATACTAAATTTAGGTTAAACTTAAAAAGTACCAAAGTTTACAACTTTTTCAATCATTTATGAAAAAATGTGTAATAGAAAAGTACAAAGTCCGTCACATTTGCAAGGCAATATATGAATGAAACGCTGTACTTGAAGTTTGTACTTACAAGTACCAAGTACTTTTGGGTTGTACTAGAGTCCAAGTACATCCAACACAACACAAGTTAGTTGTGAGGACATTACTGGATGGAGCAGAGGTCATAGTATCGGAGGAAAAGGATAGGGAAACTGAGGTGAATAACATCACTGAGGCTCTCAGTATCTGTAACTACCCCAAGTGGACACATCAGGAGGTAAAACACATGAAGGCGTCAAGTCAGAAGGGCAAAAAAGGAAGAAAACTAGTGAAGCTAATCGAGCCAAATCCAGAGGTATGGTAGTCATTCTGTATATCAAAGGACTATCAGATAGGATGGCTGAAGAACATACCAAACCAGTGGAGAAACATTTTTTGGTCCACCCAAAGGACAAAAATCAAGCCGAAAGAGCCACCTGTTTGTCATCTGAAACAAGAAAACTGACTTGCACAACATCAAAAGGATGTTGAAGAACATCAACAGTGGATCACATGTTTGTCATCTGCAAGTGACTTGCATGAACCATATCCCTGACTGGGACAACTCGAAGCCCATCAGTCGTGAGTCCAACACTAGAGATCCGGGAAGCGATCGCTATAAGGAAAACGAAAAAGACAATGAACCGAGATAAGGGTGCATACACCTTATCACATGCATATGACACTACTGAAACCATGGGCGGCTCGCAGGGACAGCCCCAACCCCCGACACTAACCTACTTCCCGACGTCACATCCTGCCATCCTGTGTGACGTCAACTTGAAAAAGACTGACAGACAAAGTCGAAAATATTGGCTAAGGTATAAAATGTGTGGGTTTTTCAAAAATAAATGTTGTCATAGTACAGAGGAATAAGTGGCTAAATTATAGAATTCACTACCAAAAAGTAGTCCGGTTGTATGTGCGGGGGATTCAAGGGGCAGAGCCCCCTGATATGTTGAAATATACTGCAAAATATATTCAACAATAATCATGATAAATGTTAATAATAATGCTGGTTAGCAAACTAATGAATATAAATAATACAATTTTAATATTAAATATATTTGGTAGTGAATTCATGTACTTCAAAGGCTTACTCTAGTATATTAAACAACAGAATTGTTGGGTACTGTAATGAGTTAAACATTTTTGCTGAAGTGCAGAATGGGTTTCGAAAAGGAAGGTCTTGTGAGGATCACATTTACACGTTATCTACCATAATCCAAAATCGATTAGCCATAAATAAACAAACATTCTGCTGTTTTATTGATATGGAGAAAGCCTTTGACTGGATACATAGGGGTTTACTATTGTACAAATTGTTAAATCTTAATATTGATGGAAAAATGTACAGGTCTGTCAAAAGCTTTTTATGCAAAACAGAATCATGTATACAAATAGCTAAATCAGTTAGATCATCTTTCTTTCCCGTTACATCTGTGTGAGATATGTGATTTAGGCGGTATTGAGGATGAGTTTCATTTCTATGTGAATATACATACTATAATAATATTAGAGATAAATACTATGCCGTTGTTATGAGGAAATATCCAGAATTTAATGATTTGGTAGAAAAAAATAGATTCACATTTCTTATTACGACTGGGTGGAAAGAAACTATAAGTCATATTTCAGATGCCTGGAATTTACGCAAGGCAAAATTGTATTCATGATTAATTAAATTATCATTTAATGTTTATAATAATGTTATTATTTAATGTTTCATCACTAGATCTATGTAATTGCTGTATAAAGTTTCATTACACTGTTTGTAATCTAAATCAAATAATTTTGTTTTATTTGTAAGTGACTAATAAGCCCTGAAGGGTTGGGTATACTTTATCAATAATCGAAAGTATTATGATCTGTATATACCATGTCACTATAATAAATAAAAATCAATCAATCAATCAATAGTTTGTCTAAAATGCACCGTAACGTTGCCACACACTGTGTCAACATCCCTCTGGATAAAACCATCATTCTGGAAATCAAGTTCCATAAGGGCCTTGGCATTAGGGCCGAAAATGGCATACATTTTTCAGGATCATAGTGTTTGTGTATCTTTGTTAGACCATAACCATGTAAAAATGGTCATGGTGAAGCATTGATTGAATTCACTAAAGATGGTAAATCAGCTATTCTGAATGGGAGGATTATCCCTCAATATGATAATGTGACATTTTGTTCAACTAGAGGAAAATCTGTTGTGGATTATTTCATCACTCCCCATGACTGTTTACAATTTTGTCAATCACTTAAGGTAGAACTAGTATCCGATCTTCTATATAAATATAATGCTCACAGAATGATGTCACATCGTTGCCGAGCACCAGACCATTCTTTAATTACTTTGTCTGTTAAATGCATGTATATAGAAAATTTTGATGAAACACCAGGTGCTCATGCTCCTGTGAGGATCATATATTCTCAGTAAGTAGCATTATTAGAAACCGATTAAATGAAAAAAAATCTACTTTTTGTACTTTTATTGACCTAGAGAAGGCTTTTGACTGGGTATGTCGTGACCTTCTATTTTACAAGCTACTGTCGCTAAACATTGATGGTAAAATGTACAAGTCTATTAGAACCATGTTAGGAAAAACAGAATTTGCTGTACAACTTGATGATTTAAGAACTTCTTGGTTTTTTGTTAACTCTGGAGTTAGACAGGGGGATTATCTGTCCCCTACATTGTTCAGCTTATCTATTAATGACTTGGTTCCATATTTAAAATAAACTGTACTACTATTAAGTTTGCAGATTTTACTGTACGCCGATAATATGGTTGTAATAGCTGAAACAGAAAATGCACTACAAACCATACTAGATTCTATATAAGACTGGTGTAAAAAATGGAGACTCAAAGTCAATGATTCAAAAACCAAAGTGGTGCACTTTCGTACCTCTCGGCAAAAACTAACAGAGCACAATTTTAAGTATGGCGATTGCATTCTTGAGAAGGTGTCATCTTACAAATATTTAGGTGTTATTCTAGATGAACACTTGACATTTGATCTATGTGTTAAAACACTTGCTGACTCTGCTGGTCGAGCACTAGGTGGTATTATTTCTAAATTCAAAACTTAAGAAATGTTGGTTATGATACATTCACCAAACTTTATAATACAGGTGTGAAACCCATCACAGAACATAGTGCTGGCATATCGAGTGATGTGCTACTACTTAGGCGTTCATAAATTTGCTCCAAATGCAGCTGTCTTAGCAGAAATGGGTTGGACTACACCTAAATTTAGTAGATATTTTTGTTTATTACGATTCTGGAATAGAATTATTCAAATGTCTAATAACTGATTAACAAAAAAGATATTTTTGTATGATTATGAAAAATGTACAAAAAACTGGTGTAGCAATATTAAAGAAGTTTTACTCTATTTTGACATAGAAGAGGTGTTTCAGGAGCAGAATATCCGTGACCTGGATTTACCGTCCTCCCGGCATTAAAAGCGCTGCGCTTATAGCCAAGGAACACGATGTTTTGAGGCTTTTTGAAAAATAATTTGTTCTTAATTGTAAGCGCATGAGCTTGTCATCAAAAGTCACCAAAACCCATCATTTACGTACCTGTAGTACCCCTATTATCGTTCGCGGCATGATTCGAAGTAGTCGACTGCCTTTAATATCAACATAAAGTGTTAATCTTCGACATTGATTCAATTTTATTGTACTAAATAGCTATTTGCCATTCATAAAATAATGATTATTGATTCTTTGAATCGGTAAAATTGAGAAATATGACTTTTTATCGTGCAGTTCATTTTTCAAAATGGCGGCCGAAGAAAAATCTCGATGGAAAAAACCCACCACGCACTGCTATTATGTAGACCAAGTTCGATCCCGTCCTGAACACAAAAGCTTGTGGGATTACCCGGAGGGTCTTAAATGTTTAAACATATAATAGAAGATTAAAACCTTTTGGTTCTAAACAATCACAATGGTTTTAGTAGCGAGAATCGCAGTACATAATAATCAGGTAAGCCTCTTTCTTTTAATTTTCATTGGTTTATTGCTTGAAAATTGTTTATTGTGGTATACAAATGGCCATATAAAAGGGCTTCACGCGGGAAAAGGTTACAATTTCTGGATATGGTGTGGTGTGATCATGGCTGCGTCAAGGAAATCATATACTTTAGAACAAAAACTTCAAGTTTTAAGTTTTTTGGATGAGTGCAATAATATAAGTGAGACCGCAAGACATTTCAATTTGCATAGGAAATGTGTTCAACGGTGGAGAAAAGAAAAAGACCTAATTTCTTCCTGTACGTCACCTGGCCATGGGCAAAAAAGGAAACATGATGATACTGACAGATGTTGATACACCTGAGATACCAATTCTAACTCCATCATCAATGCGAAAAAGAAGAAGGATACACAGCAGAGCAGCCAAGTTTCCATTAGTGGAAGAGCGACTTGTGCATGATATCAAAGAACTGAGAGCCAAAGGATTTGCAGTACATCAAAGTGTTATTAGAGAAAAAGCCATGAAGTATGTGACTGAACTTTATCCAGACGAGCCTTTCAGTGCATCTTCTGGATGGGTCTACAATTTCCTAAAAAGGAATTGCCTTGTTGAAAGGAGAGTAACTAGTGTGGGCCAAAAGATGCCAGCGAATTCCAAAGAACCTGCTACGGACTATTTTAAAGTTCTGAACAAGATGGTAGATGAAAAAAAACCAATGCTAATTGGTAACATGGATGAAAGCCCACAATGGTTCGACATTCCATCGTCAACAACTCAACGCTAGATTTTAAAGGTAAGGTTTTATTTCAATCCATCAATTAATCAGTCAAAAGTTGAAAGATGAATTTTTTGGGTGAAATCATTTTGTTTGAGAAGGAGCCTTATAGAGCTTGAAAACGTTTAAATAAAAAATAAAAAATAATTTTAAAAAAGTAAATAATCATGAATATCTTAGTCTTACCTTATTAATGTGTTTTCTCATGAACTTTGATAACTTTGATGAACTTTGATATTACATGTGATTGCAGGTGTGAAAATATCCGTGACCTGGATTTACGGTAATAAAACATTCAAAACGTTCAAAAAAGAATTACAAGTAGAACCTTATGTTAAATATGTCACTGATAGACAGGGTAGATCTTTGTTTGCGCAATTAACATGTGGAATCTTGCCATTAAGAATAGAGACTGGTAGATTTGCTCGTATCCCAGTAGAAGACAGGCTCTGTGAGCTGTGTGGTGAGTCTACCGTGGAGGACGAGTTCCACTTTGTGAGTGTGGGAGGTATGAGCGTGAGAGGGCGTGCTTCTTTGCTGGTGTCCTGCGGTCTGATCCTGGCTTTCAGAGCCTTGATCTGCGGGGTAAGTTTGAATGTCTCTTGTGGGAACGGGGGAGAGAGGCTATCAAATTTATTAAAAGTATATGGTATATCAGAAAAAAAATCACTTATTTCAATAATTAAAACACTCAAATTCATTAACATGTATGTATCCATATGCTTTTGGTGGGTTGGATGGTTTCTTTCCCTAGGTTTTTGCGTGAGATGTTTGGATTTGTCTTGTGGATTGGGATTTGGGGGATCAGGATTGGACTGCGGGACATTGGTGGAGAAGGGTTTCCTTTTACATTCATATTCTTTCTTTTTTTAAATTAGATTTACTTTACATGTTTATATATATATATATGAAGGTGTGTGTGTTATGCTATGTTATATACTTAGTTATTTTATATACAAGTATGTATGTTTATATTTTGTGTACTATATATATATATGTAAATGTCCCTGCTTTAGCTGCATGTTAGTATTTAAATTACGCCTCATTGTATCATAGATTGTACATATGTTTGGATATAGGTGACTGATAAGCCCTGAAGGGCTGGGTATATATTTGTAACACAATTGACTTATATGTTATTGTAATTGAATTTTTATACCATGTCACTATAATAAACCAATCAAATCAATCAAATAGAGGGGCCTTAATTTATAATTTCTCCAAACTCATTAGTGTGCATTTTCTGTGAACGTAGCGTAATAGTATAAAAGCAAACACGCTTGAAGGAACATCCTAATGTTACAGAATGGCTCCGCAGTCATAAAAATCACAAAACCACGTCCGAGACATGGCCAGAACCTTGGCCAGTATAGAGGACCAAATGGTACGATCTCTTGCCGCCATAAGCACATATGCCCACAAGGTGATGGAGACGGGAGATACCCCATTGATTGTGAAAGAAAGCAAAACGGCTACAATCATTATTCAGACTAACTTCTCTCGAATGTCTACCACACTTGGCTCTATTGCGAAGGATATAAAAACTGACAAAGCCAGGTTACTACAAGAAAATTGCCGCCTCAAAAATAAAAATCACTCAATTAGAGTGCAAGGTAGCACAGCTGAACAAAGAGACACACTTTTCATTTGACCTGCAACTGCAATCATTGAAAATTGTATCAAAAGATATCCCCTATGGAAACATTTTCAACATATTAAATTGACGAAAAACGAGAGCAGGAGATGGTCAACAATACTTTGCACAATGGTTATTGAAAATGGGAAATTATCAGCTCAAAAGTTCTGAACCTACTTCCCCACCAATGTCCATAGACATACCAGAGCTGGCTAACATCATCACAGAAGAAATAGTAAATGCTGTTTCCAGATCTCTCGAGTCCACAATCATTGTCACAAACTATCATTGTGTGTCCAACCAATGATCATACTTTAATGCAAGTTAAATGTCATTGTCAATAAACTTCAGGGTGAGGCACAAACTTACTTCAGTATGGATAGTGCCATTTGTGATAGTGATAAAGAGGCCAACAACTACCCAATTGAATTTTTAAACAGCATAACACCATCTGGAATGCCTCCTCACAGACTGGTACTGAAGAAATCTGCCATAATCATGTTGATTAGAAATCTAGACATCAGAAAAGGTGGTGTAATGGCACCAGACTTATTATCTTTAACCTTCATGATAATGTTCTCGATGCACATGTACTGAATGACCCGAATCAAGGACAACGTGTTTTAATACCAAGGATAAAATTAGCACCATCTGACGTGTCTCTCCCGTTTACATTGTGCAGGATCCAATTTCCTGTCCATTTAGCATACTGCATAACCATTAACAAATCACAGGGGCAAACGTTTGATCGGATTGGGATCTACCTTTCATCACGTGTTTTTGCCCATGGACAGCTGTATGAAGCATTTTGTAGGGCCAGTCGATTTTCCGATCTGTATATAAAGATTGATCAAACAATTAACGAAGGTAAATTTCACCAGACTTTGTGCACTCAGAACATTGCATATGCCGAAGTTTTATAAACAGTTCATGTTCATGTGATGAATATGTAGGCGTTTGCACCGCAATACTATGATCTCTAAAAGTGATCTTTTAATGATTCATTTTACTGTCTTTGTAACATTCCGAATTTACTGTTTCATCATATGTTATTGCTAATCTATTATGGAATGTTTCTTGCTGAAATAAACTGGATAATAATTAACGTATTGTTGTTGAATATGGCGGGTTGGGCATAGACGCGAGAATTTATGGGAGATAGTTACCTTTGTACTAAATAAAAATAATCGTGAACAGATCAGAACATTTATTGTAAGTTGAGAATAAGTTTACTTCTTCCTAGATGATTCACAAAACTTTATTTAACTAGACGTTCTCATCAACCTTAAGCACCGAATACGTTAATAAAATCATAATTTTTCATTTTTTATTACTATTCATACAGCAGTGTCCAGAAGACTACTAAAAATATTCTAAATTGTACATTTACTGAATATTTGATTAGATATTTGTACAAATTGTTGTTCTTGTAATAATAGTACAAATCTCCACACTAATCATTTAATATAATGGTCGCAAATGGAGTTTCTCCCGGCAGGAACCCAACCTTCTTGGGGCCTCTCTTTACTGTTCTGACAGACTATTTATATAATCAGGTGATTACACCCTCGTATATCCCGTGGGTGCATTAAGTGCACAATCTAAACTCGGCTTGTTGTACGGCCTGTACAGCAATCACCACCAGCACCAATTTTGGGAAATCTGACATGCTTAGATCAGGTTTTCGGTCTCACACGAAAATTCACGACAAGGAGAAGCTCTTGTAAGGACCTCTACAGGAAGGGAAACTATCCATCCAAGTGAAAAGCTTACAGATTGGTGTCGTGACCCGGGTAGATTGACGTGGGGCGACGCCCACTCAATTGGTCCTGTTTCCATAGTTCAAGGCCGAGTACCTCCCAAAAAGAATTATGATAAACAACAATGACAAGCGATCATCGCCGGTGCTCCTGGGCTGACGGCCAAGTAGGAACAGAAGGCCAGTAAAACTGGCAGGGAGTGAGGCGCCATCACCTCCATCCATTGATTCCATTGTTTTCGTAGGCTTCTAACCTGCGCAATGCCACTTTGTATCACTCTTCCAGAGGCTACAAGTTCCAGAACGAGAATTTAAGATATGATTTCGGAACTTCTGTTTCATGGAATGGCCAAAATAATTCCCCAATTTCACAGCTGCCAAATGCTGATGATTTTAGAGCTGCTGAGCTGCCTCTCGATAGCCTTGAAAGCAGTAGCGAATTAGTATGGGTGGTACAACTCCACTGATTTGCAGAGCCACAAAGAGTTTCGAGAGGACCAGACAGCGGCCTGTTTGTATGAATTCAGTAACAATTTACTTGAACTTTACTCATTGTTTATAAAAACTTTAATGATATTTTCATAATTTCAATCAAATATAATTATAATGCACTTTCTGTAGCGTTGGAAACTGATGTATAAGCGGATCTATGAGATGTATATGCGTGACAGGTGTAAGTATTGTAATGCAATCATAGTATAGATTATTTAATTGTAGAATCAAATGGAACAAGGATACATTATTATTATATGTTTATCATTAATAATGGAGAAGAGTTCAAATTCTACAGCATAGAAAACGGACCACACAGTGGAATTCCATAGGAGGGGGTGGTTTTTCCGAAAAGGCAGAAGCAGGCCATTTCCTTTTGTCCTCATCCTTACTTAGTAAAACGCTGGTGACCACACACCTTGTTGTCCATTAAGATGAAGATACCTGTCAACATCCCTCCACATCCTTTCCAGTGGTAGAACACGGTGGTGATGGAACTGTTTCAGGGTTGGCAGGGTTTCATACAGGCGTGTTTTAACCGGTGGTTTAAACCATGTTTTAACCGTACGGCACGAAACTAGTTTCGTACAGTAAAAGTGTACAAACTGTACGAATTTGTATGAAACTAAATAATTTGTTATTTTATAGCTTTACCTGTCCTAAATGGGTTTTATAAGTCATGATCATGCGAACTTATCACTCCATAATTGCTAGACTGCTACTGCATGTGTGGATAGTGGCGCAGCCTCATTAATCTTGCATGTAATTTATTCCAGCTTTGGGACTGACTATATATGGTTATCTTGAGGCTAGATCTTCCTTACACGCGAAGTGCTGGTCCCACAATGGTAACTGGGTGACAGTGTTAGCAAAGATTGAGTAGGCCACATGGACCAGCAGATTGTAGCATCTGCCCCAGTTAGATAGTTAGCCAATCAAATCCTCATTTAGCCCAGGTGTAGAATTAGGTTGCCCCTTACACACACTCACACCTCGTTTTGCCCACCATACTTAACAGGCTATTATGTGACTTGTTTATTTCTTTGATGTCATAAACGTCAGACAGCGTGATATAATGCAAATCTATCTTCACCTATTAGTATGAGTCTGCCTATTTTTTGCAGATAAGCTGTTTTGACTGCAAAGAAAGAAAGTTACATAGATTGAATAAGAAGCAAACGACTAAGTGTATTTATTTTGACTTATTTATTTTACCTTTAATTCCACTGTTGTTTATATTTACAGCATAGTCTGGTGCTCCCGTTGAAGATCGTGATTTGACAAGGTAAACCTGCCGCGAGATAAAGCAAAAGGGGGTGCAGAGATACATTGTGAGGAGGAA
>CM032660.1:61073301-61093283 GCA_019095985.1 Streblospio benedicti | reverse complement strand
AATTAAAATTTTTTTTTGTTTTTTTTTTTTGAAAGGTAGTATATTCCATTTTGTTTTTGCATACTTGCATGATTTTTCGTAATTAATGTCATTGTATATTATTTGTATTGTAGTAGTATATTTCATTTTGGTTTGCATAATTGCATGATTTTCGTAATCATTTTTATTGTAATATTATATTTCTATTTGTTGTTGGGAGTGTCATGATTGGCATGATTGCATGATTTTTGCTGATTATAAAGTGCTGTATTGGTATTATGTTATTGGAAATTGAGGTATTGTTTTTGGGATTGAAAAGGGAAACTGAGGTGAAAGGAAATAAAGTGGAGAAAAGAAATCAAGAGCGTTTATCTTCATTATAGCTGCATCCTCAAAACAACATCAGCCGCTGCACCATCCACAACAGCAGCTGTACCATTCCCCCAAGCCAACAACAGCAGCTGACCCATCAACAAAGACAGGTGCTGCACCATCCACAGCAACAGCAACAAATGCAGGAGCAACAACAACAGACGCCATCTTATGTGGTGAAGTACATTTACAAAGTGGTAAAGCGATTTCAGTACAACAACAACTTAGAGGAGATCTTGGCCACTTTTGTCCACAATTTTGATGCGTAATACAATAACAAGCCTGAGCTATGGCCCCGGGTGGCAGCACTGTTTGCAGGGCATCGTGACCTCATTGATGCCTTGAAGTATTTCTGGAACATCTGAGCAGAGTTTATTCCCCATCATCTTCCTCACATGCACCAACAGAAGCACCAGCTGGACCAACACCAACAACAGACGCTGCACCAAAACCAACAACAAAACAACGGCAGGATCAACAACAGCAGTCGTTGGAAGTGGATCTAATCTTTGATCCGAATTATGGGGTGAAGTATATGGACACTGTGCAAAAAAGCAATTTCAGAATGAGCTGAAAATCTTGGCCTATATCAACAGCAGTCTTCACGCATATCAGCATAACAACATTAGTCAGGCTGAGATACGGAGACAAATTTCAATTATGTTTGCAGAGCATGACGATCTCATTGATGCCTATGAAGTATTTCTGTAAGATGCAAGCACAAGTGATCCCCCAGTACCTTCATCACATGCACCACCACCAACAACAAACGCGCCCACCACCAACACCATTATCTTCCCTCACATGCTGAGGGGCGGGCAGCTTGGCTCGGAGTAGCGGTGGCTGTAGCAGTGCAGGCACTGTTGTGATGGTTGTACTGCTGATTACCCTCAAGGAGAAAGACAGCATGTAAGATGCATGTAAACATCATAAGTCAACAACACGTTGTTTTGCCCATCATTAATTATTTGTCACACAGATGCTTCAATCGAGACTGTCATTAATAATCTTTAGCCACCACTGTTCACCTTGTAAGTAAACGGCAAGTTGTGTTCAAAACGCACTATATACATCGTGAACATGTTGAACCAGGCAGTTTTCATATTCTCTAAAGATCTTTTCGAGGCCCCACTGAAAATCAGTCATCCTAATACTGTAGAACCCCTCTATTAAGCCCCACTCATTGAATCTTGTTTGTGTGTGTGTGGGGGGGGGGGTTCTGCTGTCGGTGCGGATGTACTTGACAGGTTGAGAAAGGTAATTGTAATTTGATCTAACTGCAGCGTCATAAAAGAGTGCCTATGCTCACACACTTAGTGTAAACTTCTCACTAAGTGCCACGTGTTACCCTCCCATTTCACACCACCAGCTGCCATGGTATTTTCTTTTTAGTATCTAATATAAAAAACAGACGGCACCCGAGGTCGTGATACATACATAGACATATTAAGAAACACGTATAGGTGAAAATGCAATATATGCCTACCAGGTGCCGCTTTGGATACCATGGGTTGTATGACCAGGTGATACAGTTATTATATACAAAGCTCAATTAGGGCTACAGATATTCGTGTGTCTCATCACGCTTCAAATCACAGATGTGCATACCACGTTTGACCACAATAAACCCTAAGATCAACCAAGATGTCTGCATATATAATGGTTTCACACTTTACAGATTTGTTGCCAATATTTTATTCATATACAACCCACACAAATGCAGCAGTAAACTTACATATTTTAAACTAGTTTTAGACATTATGCACTCTAGTCTACCCACTGTTGTATGAGCATGGGCCGTGTAAACTGTAAAAAATGAATAGTCGGCAGTTTGGTAATTTGCCGCACAAACTAACCTGCTGGCTACACCTTGGTTATATTTTGCGGCAGTGGTTATATTTTGCGTCACCAGTTTCATTTTCGCGGCTCTGGTTATATTTTGCGTTAACGCACATCATAACTGGTTATATTTTGCGTTGGTTTTATTTTGCGGTCTAACATGACAGGTCCCAATTTATGTTTGTTATACTTCACGGTTTGACAGACCATATGTAGTAACGGAATTTGTAGGCATCCTTGGTGAATTGCTAGTTCAAAGAAAAGAATGTAACATGAATGAAAACAGCATCAAGATAAAATTTTACAGAGAAATAGATGTGCACAGCAGAGCACAGCTAACATATAATCACAAAAGATGTGTTAAAATTTGGGATATTCATTTTCCACCAGTGTATTTATGTGTTATGCTGATTCATATGATATTTGATGAAGAAAATATATGCCATACCTGTCATTCAATATGACAGAGACGATCATTGAAATATTAATTTCAGAATCACTGGTTATACCAACTATGACACGTGGTGGTATCTTTAATATTGAAATCATTTGACATAATCTCATCACTCAGTCCTAAATTCTAAAGGGCACAAGCGTTGAGAATAATTCACTAAATGACCATTTCAATAAAAAAGCATGTGTATTCTAATATAATTTTTATACATACCATAGTTACATGATATTTGCAGTTGACTTGATAAATAAACTACGAACCAGTACTGCACATTGTCTGTTAAGCAAGGTGTCAGAGAAATTCATCGTAAATATTAGTATTTTATAGTTACATCTCCCTATGAATAACGGATTCAGTGTATATCATGTGTACACCTAGTGTACCGTATTTCTGGCCTATATAAGTAGGACATACTGTATGCATGTTCTCACTTCAAGCAAGCAACCATGCCTTACGCAAGCAATGAACTGAAGGTAGAGATCCTTAGGCTACAAGCTATGGGCAACAGTTTGAGAAATCTGTTGTGTTCTTGGCATTGCCCATGCTACAGCATCTTGTTGGCACAGGTAAATACATCTAATAAATGAAGTCAATTTTGATAAATGATTCATCACATTGAAATCAGTTGGTTAACTTTATTTCAAAAAATTGCATATCTGTATGTATTGAAAGATTGTATGTGAATGTGCAAAAGTGTAGAAATAGTTGTAGTAAAATATGATGTATTGAGCTATTATTGAACTGCCACTAGTTTAGTGGACTAGCGAACATGTATCTTCCAATGATCATACTGACCAGTTGTAGAGCTAATGTGAATCAAATTAATTTCAGAAGGTGGACATCACACCAGACATTAGATGTGCAGGCTAAGACTGGCAGGCCACGTGAAACCAAACCAAGGCTCGATCGAAGGCTTGTGAATGAAGCCCGAAGATTTCCCTTCAAGACGGCAAGAGTACTGAAGGAGGACCTCAGGCTGAGGATGAGTATCCCGTCTGTGCGATGGCATCTGCGAGCAGCAGGACTGATGGGATGCATCGCTGCCCAAAAGGAGAACTGACAGACAGTCATCGTCAAGAGCGGTTTCGTTTTGCTCAGGTTAACACAGCTGGATTTTGAAAATTCCTGTCAATACTTGAGATTACTTTACAGTATAAATTCTTATTTTTTCTGGTACTAGCTGACGGGAGCTATCATTTCTATGGACAGGTGTCAATACAGCAATAGAGCTGTAGTAGAGCTATATTGCTTTTCCATTTAAAACCTAGAAACCAGAACAAAAATCTCTTGTCCTTTCCAGAACCATGTCAACTGGTCTGTTCGCCAATGGCGGAATGTTCTCATCTTTGACGAAAAGACGTCACAATGGCTGGCCGTAGTGGGCAGCTCTTTGTTCGATGCCCAAGAGGATGTCGTTATGAATGCGGATACATGGGAGAGACCCATCGTAGTGGACGTTTCTCTGTAGCTGTGTGGGCCGTGATGGATGGGAAGGGATGACTGAGAATTCACCGTATCAATGGGCATGTAAATCAGGATACCTACATAAACATTCTTCAAACTCATATTGTGCCCATTTTGCAACCAAATTCTATCTTCCAGCATGACAGGTCACCAGTGCACATGGCCAATCGTGTGACAATACCTTAATGCTCAGAACGTTCCTACAATGAACTGGCCACCGAAGGGTGCCGATACGTCACCCATAGAAAATGTATGGTCAGAGACATTTATGGCAGCAAATCCAGGCCGTCTGGGGAAACGTTTGTGCAAAACCCCGGGAGTCTATTATTTGCAGATGGAGGACATTGTGACTCTGTCTTATAGCCGTGGTCGTGGTTGGGCGAAAAGCATCCGCATAGCGCTGTGCGTGGCAGGAATCAAGGTGATACACTTACTATTTCATTTGTTTTAAGAACATTAAATCTTTTTTTATTGACATCAATGCTGTAATGTCCATCTCACGCAATTACATGCATTCAATAAAGAGGCCAACATTTGGTTACATTTGAACATCAGAGCATAAGGTTGGGAATTTCATTTACATGCATAGAACTGTACAGAGCTTGCAACAATCCGATTTGTGAAGACGTTTTTGCAGAAAAATGATTAAAGTAAGCAAACTGTAACATAATATTTATATAATGTATGTCCTGTTACAAGTCTCTCTTGAATATAATACGCATGGAATATCTAGAACCTAGAACGAATTGGTATTGTTGAATGAGGCAAGCATGTGCTGTAAAGATAGACAGAAAGGTGGACGAGTTGTTTGTTAGCGATTCTAATTGGAGATAGCTAAAAAAAGAATACTGTGTGAAAACAATCTTTAACACAAAATATAGATGATATATGGTCTGCTATATTACTGTTACAACTATTCATGTTGAATAAGTTGTGAAAAATGTCAGCAGAAGTTGTTGTACGAATGATTTTAAAAATGTCTTGCTATAGCTGTCTGTTGGTCAGTCGCCTCCAGCACAAAAGAGGTTTAAATGTGATGACGACCAGGACAATGAATTAGAGGATGGGCCCCAGCCGCAACTTGCATGTGGCTTTGCCCAGCAACGTCAGGCTGATTTACCCACTGCTCAACCAATTCAGCATGATGTACCCACTGACCAGCAAATTCAGAATGCTCAAGCCGTTGCGCAACAAATTAAGTTTGAGTGGTTTATGGTCATTGCTAAGCAAATTCAGGGTGGTTTAGCCACTGATCAGCAAATTCAGGATGCTTTAACCATTCCTCAGGAAATTCAGTATGCTTTAACAATGTTCATTTCTCACCAAATTCACTATGATTTGTTCACGGTCATTGCTCAGAAAATTCAGTATCATTTAGAAGTGATCCGTCTGATGGAAAATCTGCAAGAGGTGTGCCGGGAAGAGGAGGAAGATGAGGGTGATGAGGATGAAGATGATATGGAGTTTGAGTCCGATGATGACAGTGATGATGACGAAGACGTGGGGTCACCTATGGCCTTGCTCCATTCGAGGTACTATGGTACTCGCTGTCTCTAGGCGAGACGGTTCCGCTCGGCCACCTGAAAATTAAGGACACGCATTCGCAACTGTTTAGATTAGTTCACAATGTCAGTTTTAAACAATTATTTGAGCACATGTTTAATCAAAAGTTGAAAATGTAATGGCTGCATTATGATAACAAGTATGGACGTAATTCATAATGTGATCTTTGAGTTATGGCAGTTTGACTGATAGTACTATTATATATAGTTATGTTATGAACATGCAAATAGCATATGATTTATCGAATGTGAAAGTTTGTGTTATACCTGTACCTGGACTTGATCTTGATAATTAATCCGCAAGTTGACCATTGACTATACAGACACTGGTCTCCCCTAAAAGGGCAACCCACAGACCTAGTGAGGTGGGTCTATGGTGTAAAATGATCCAGCTGGGTGTCAAAGGATATAATTGCGTCAGTTTCGGCAACAGACTTATCAAATGCATTCCATTCAAGAATGGTACGGGGTGCAGTTCCTTTCCAAAACGGAGAGTTTGTATCCCGCCCAGTCACCCTTCCACTTGTGGGCTCGGCGTGTGGTTGTTTCGGATCGAATGAGGCATCAAGTCAACTACCAGGATTTCTAAAGCATGCCATTACTACTTATAATGTATATTGAAATGATGATTGTATTAATGTTGGATGTAACTTTGTACTTTTGAATTTTATTTTACCGTGTTTCTTATTATTCCAAAGTTGATGAGAAACTCTAAATTGCCATTACAACTTTAATATTTAGTGAAATCATAATTGTATTAATGTTAGATGTAACTTTGCACTTTTGAATTCTATATTACTGTATTTCTTATCATTCCAAAGTGGATAAGAAACGCTATAAAGCATACCATTACTACTTATAACATTTATTGAAATGATGATTGATTTAATGTATGTTTGTGTTTTTAATTTTTTTATGCTTGTACTTTTTTTATCATTCCAAAGTGGATAAGAAACTTGTTGTGGTGGAGCAACTACAGGGATTTCTTTAAGCATGTCATTATTACTTATAATATTTATTGAAATGATGATTGTATTAATGTTAGATGTGAGACTTCAAAAATATGCCATTACTACTTATAATACTTATTGAAAAGATGATTGTATTAATGTTAGATGTTTGTAATTTTGAATTTCATACATGACTGTATTTTTTATTATTCCTAAGTGGAGAAGAAACTTCTTGTGGTTGAGTAACTACCTGGACATCTAAAACATGTGATTATTGTCAGCAATTGATAAATTTAAGACATTGACCAGTGTCATACATGTATCTTAAATATACGAGGGCATCATGTTCTCTATAAGTGCTTGGTGATTAGATAGCATGGCGGTACTGGTCCAGGCTTTGAGTCCCAGCAGTGTTTAAATTACACAGTCTTATAGACTAGTATTTTGCGTCTTCCAATGGCAAAGTTAAGAACTGGCTTAAAATTGTGAGCTTTTTTCCTTAAGGTGTTCAAGTGTCCGTCTTGTGTACCGCTATGGGAATGCTTACTAGAAAAAGTGTGATATTCTTCATGTGAATTGGATTTTTGATTCCAAATATTGCATGAAGTTTTTAATTACTTGTATTTGTTGGTATATAAATGTAAAGCCAGTAGATTGTAAACAGGGGAAAAAAATAAATACCTCACACAAAAAAAATGTTTTATGAATGTACCGCAAAATGAAAGTTATGAAATAAATCATATCAGTATCTCTAGTTATATGTAAAGAAATATATGATTTATTTTTACCTACAATACTATGCTGCCATTTTTAATGCGGGTTATCGGCCATAGCAAGCACTAGTTCGTGACAAGACCGTCTAAGTTGGTGGTGGCGCTGCCGTGCAATGTAAAAAAATGGAGGCCGCACGATTCGTCGGAAGAAACTTAAAATATCGTGATTATGAGCTTATTTTTATATATATATATATATATTGTTTTAAATTGACATGCGTCCACAGGGACGCCGTGGTGAAATCATGATGCATCCTTAGAGATTTTAATGCATCAGGGACGCGGGACAACAGACCAATTTACATCTCTGGGCCCCAGTAAGATGGTGAAAAGTGGTGTTAGACAGCAGCAGAAGTGCTGTCTCTGCAGCGTCCACACCGAGGCGATCCTTATCTGAAACGAACGCCTATTATTTAAAGCAACAGCATCCTCAACCAGCTGCTGCCGGCTCCTGCAGCCAGTCTTCCTCCAGCCCGTGTTCCTGCAGCCCCTCCACGTCGTCGTCCGCGTCCACCCAAACTCCAACAGTGCCAAGCTGGTTCACCGGTGGCACTGAGGCTTCAGTGACTGAGGGCGCCATATGGGGATGGTATGCCTACCTCCGCACCAACGAGAGCGTCCCTGTGGCGCGCGAGTCTGGGTATAATATAGACAAGAGCCGTGCCATAGGCAAGGGCTCGTTCGGAGCAATCTGTAAAGCCACAAAACGCAAGTCAGGGAAAACAGTGGCCTTGAAGAAATCTGAGTTGGTAAGTACAAGGCCCCCAACGAACAGGGAGGAAACCTGCTCGTACGTGCACAGCAGTTAAAGAGCATCCACAGGGAAATCACCCTGTTGCACCGGTGCAGAGACAACCCAAATGTCGTGAACTTTGGCGCGTTGGTGGCGGGGACGGACCAGAGATTTGTCAGCGTTGAGATGGAATTTGCCCCAGCAAATCTCCGCCAAGTCATAGAGAAGGAGGACTACTACCCCAACGTCGCCGACATACGCAGCATCATGCTGGCCATCACTATGCGCGTGACCTTCCTGCACGGGATGCACGGGATGCACGTCGTCCACTGGGACATCAAGCCGGCAAACCTGCTGGTGGCTGCGGACGGCACGGTGAAGGTGGCAGACCTCGGTCTGGCCCGTGACAACCAGGACCCTGCGCCCGTCACACCGAAGAAGGGCACGCGCGCCTACATGGCCCCCGAGGTGCTGATGAACGTGTATTACGAGAGCAAGCATCCCGCCGCGGACGTGTGGGCGCTGGGCTGCGTGTTCGCCCAACTGTGCAGTCCGGCAGAGGGTCGATCGCTCTTCTCTGCATCCACGTCGTTAAAGCAGATTGTGCGCATATTCAAGCAACTGGGCACGCCCACCGAAGACGACTGGCCCGGCGTCACAACGTGCCCGTTCTTCTCAGAGTACGCCATCACCGTGTAGGGCTAGCACAACTTTTTTTAGCACATCCCATTCATGTCTGGCATGGTCAGCAGTGATGAGAGGCTGTGAAGTCATTGTTTTATCAGCTCCATCTTCTTTCCACTTGTGCTTCTGTTGACTGCCATAATGGCTGATGAGCTTTTCTATCTCCTCCCAACCAAATGCATTAAGATCATCTTGGTTCAGAAAACTGATGGGGCACATGCTAAGTACTCCAAACGCTGATAAAATAGTGGTATCAGGAAAGCGAGACTGAATGTACCGCAAAATGAAAGTTATGGAATAAATCATATCAGTATCTCTAGTTATATGTAAAGGGTTCATTCTGGATTGTTATTTCGAAATGTATTTGTCATATTTGTGAGAAATATATGATTTATTTTTACCTACAATACTATGCTGCCATTTTTAATCCGGGTTATCGGCCATAGCAAGCGCTAGTTCGTGACAAGACCGTCGGTGTTGGTGGTGGCGCTGCCGTGCAATGTAAAAAAAATGGCGGGCGCACGATTCGTCGGAAGAAACTGTTAAAATATCGTGATTATGAGCTTATTTTTATATATATATATATATATATATTGTTTTAAATTGACATGCGTCCACAGGGACGCCGTGGTGAAATCATGATGCGTCCCTAGAGATTTTAATGCATCAGGGACGCGGGACAACAGACCAATTTACATCTCTGGGCCCCAGTAAGATGGTGAAAAGTGGTGTTAGACAGCAGCAGAAGTGCGGTCTCTGCAGCGTCCACACCGAGGCGATCCTTATCTGAAACGAACGCCTATTATTTAAAGCAACAGCATCCTCAACCAGCTGCTGCCGGCTCCTGCAGCCAGTCTTCCTCCAGCCCGTGTTCCTGCAGCCCCTCCACGTCGTCGTCCGCGTCCCCCCACACTCCCACAGTGCCAAGCGGGTTCACCGGCGGCACTGAGGCTTCAGTGACTGAGGGCGCCATATGGGGATGGTATGCCTACCTCCGCACCAACGAGAGCGTCCCTGTGGCGCGCGAGTCCGGGTATAATATAGACAAGAGTGGTGCCATAGGCAAGGGCTCGTTCGGAGCAGTCTGCAAGGCGACAAAAGGTAAGTCAGGGAAAACAGTGGCCCTAAAGAAGATCAGAGTTGGCAAGTACAAGGCCCCCAACGAACAGGGAGGAAACCTGCTCGTACCTGCACAGCAGTTAAAGAGCATCCACAGGGAAATCACCCCGTTGCACCGGTGCAGAGACGACCTGAACGTCGTGAACTTTGGTGCGTTGGTGGCGGGGACGGACCAGAGATTTGTCAGCTTTGAGATGGAATTTACCCCAGCAAATCTCCGCCAAGTCATAGAGAAGGAGGACTACTACCCCAACGTCGCCGACATACGCAGCATCATGCTGGACATCACTATGGGCGTGACGTTCCTGCACGAGATGCACGTCGTCCACCAGGACATCGAGCCGGCCAACCTGCTGGTGGCTGCGGACGGCACGGTGAAGGTGGCAGACCTCTGCCTGGCCCGTGACATTCAGGACCCTGTGCCCGTCACGCCAAAGAAGGGCACGCGCGCCTACATGGCCCCCGAGGTGCTGATGAACGTGTATTACGAGAGCAAGCATCCCGCCGTGGACGTGTGGGCTTTGGGCTGCGTGTTCGCCCAACTCTGCAGTTCGGCAGAGGGTCGATCGCTCTTCTCTGCATCCACGTCATTAAAGCAGATTGTGTGCATATTCAAGCAACTGGGCATGCCCACCGAAGCCCGACTGGCCCGGCATCACTCAAGAGTTGCCATCAACGTCGACAATGTATACATGTTAACAGGGAGGAAACCTGCTCAATAAGGTGTAGAGCAGTAAAAGTGCAGGTCCAGCATCTCCAATGCGTTAATGTTGACCTGAAACAACCCAATAAGGTCCGAGGGCGTGTTTGTGTACCAATAAACATGGCCAGGGAAAATGAAACGTGCAAAAAACAATGCCTCAAATGATTGAATTTGAACCATCAAATACAACACCACTGTAATCATATTTCAGATTTAAATAGGACCAACACCCCTAAGGTCCCTCGGGACTTGCAGCTTAAATTTAGGTGTATGAAAGAAAAAAGAGTCCCAAACAATATAACAGCTAATCAAATTTTGATATATTTATGTGGATTTTTTTTATTTAAAGCTGATATTTTAATTATAAATTTAGTTTATGGTTGTTTTGTAGTAAAATCAATAAACAAAATTTATTCAATTTGTTCCACCAGCTTTTATTTTCATCTATACATACATAAATTGACACTTGACAAATATATATTTTTAAACATAAAAAAATGAAACCAGATATTTACAATGTCAAATTAACTGCAAGGGCTGAAGGTGACCATGGAACCAAAAAGAGCAGATCAATTTGTCTTGATATATGCTGTACAGTCTTCTTTTCTTTTGTTTCCACCTTGACAATGCTTCATCAAAAGGAAAATCTGCTCTTTTGCACCCATGGTCACCTTTAGCAGATTGTGCTCTTGGTTTTTCAAGACAAATCTGTTGCACGTGGGGTGAGGATGATGACTGAGCAGAAAATCACGCTCACATCCTGCAGTGTGGACTGCTAATGTCAATGCCAACTGCGCAAGCACAATAAGATTGGGAAGTCCCTCCTTGTGCTGGCTTATACATGACCAAAGTTTCCACATACTTTTTGAGCTAGCAGCACATCCCATTCATGTCTGGCATGGTCAGCAGTGATGAGAGGCTGTGAAGTCATTGTTTTATCAGCTCCATCTTCTTTCCACTTGTGCTTCTGTTGACTGCCATAATGGCTGATGAGCTTTTCTATCTCCTCCCAACCAAATGCATTAAGATCATCTTGGTTCAGAAAACTGATGGGGCACATGCTAAGTACTCCAAACGCTGATAAAATAGTGGTATCAGGAAAGCGAGACTGAATGTACCGCCAAAAATGAAAGTTATGAAATAAATCATATCAGTATCTCTAGTTATATGTAAAGGGTTCATTCTCGATTGTTATTTCTTTGTATTTGTCATATTTGTGAAAATATATGATTTATTTTTTTTACCTACAATACTATAGCTGCCATTTTTTTAATCCGGGTTATCGGCCATAGCAAAGCTAGTTAAATGACAAGACCGTCGGTGTTGGTGGTGGCGCTGCCGTGCAATGTAAAAAAATGGCGGGCGCCTGATTCATCGGAAGAAACTGTTAAAATATCGTGATTATGAGCTTATTTTATATATATATATATATATATATTGTTTTAAATTGACATGCGTCCACAGGGACGCCGTGGTGAAATCATGATGCGTCCCTAGAGATTTTTAATGCATCAGGGACGGTCACGCAGACCAATTTACATCTCTGGGCCCCAGTAAGATGGTGAAAAGTGGTGTTAAACAGCAGCAGAAGTGCTGTCTCTGCCAGCGTCCACACCGGGCGATCCTTATCTGAAAACGAACACCTATTATTTAAAGCAACAGCATCCTCAACCAGCTGCTGCCGGCTCCTGCAGCCAGTCTTCCTCCAGCCCGTGTTCCTGCAGCCCCTTCAAAGCGTCGTCCAGCGTCCACCCAAACTCCAACAGTGCCAAGCTGGTTCACCGGTGGCACTGAGGCTTCAGTGACTGAGAGGGCTCCATATGGGAGATGGTATGCCTACCTCCGCACCTCCTGTGGCGTTGAGTCCGGGTATAATATAGACAAAAAGCCGTGCCATAGGCAAGGGCTCATTCGGAGCAGTCTGTAAGGCCACAAAAGCGCCAAGTCAGGGAAAACAGTGGCCCTGAATAAGATCTGAGTTGCAAAGTACAAGGCCCCCCACGAACAGGGAGGAAACCTGCTCGGCATCGTGCACAGCAGTTAAAAATAGCATCCACAGGGAAATCACCCTGTTGCACGGTGCAGAGGCGACCGAGCGTCGTGAACTTTTAATGCGTTGGTGGCGGGGACCAGAGATTTGTCAGCGTTGAGATGGAATTTGCCCCAGCAAATCTCCGCCAAGTCATAGAGAAGGAGGACTACTACCCCAACGTCGCCGACATACGCGAGCATCATGCTGGACATCACTATGGGCGTGACCTTCCTGCATGCGGATGCACGTCGTCCACCAGGACATCAAGCCGACCAACCTGCTGGTGGCTGCGGGCAACACGGTGAAGGTGGCAGACCTCGGCCTGGCCCGTGACACCAGGACCCTGCGCCTGTCACGCCAAAAAGAACACACGCGCCCTACATGGCCCCGAGGTGCTAATGAATATGTGTACTACGAGGGGCAAGCATCCCGCCGTGGGCGTGTGGGCGGTGGGCTGCGTGTTAATATAACTGTGCAGTCCGGCAGAGGGTCGATCGCTCTTCTCTGCATCCACGTCGTTAAAGCAGATTGTGCGCATATTCAAGCAACTGGGCACGCCCACCGAAGATGACTGGCCCGGCGTCACAAAGAGTTGGTAAGTACAAGGCCCCAACAAACAGGGGAGGAAACCTGCTCGTACGTGCACAGCAGTTAAAGAGCATCCACAGGGAAATCACCCTGTTGCACCGGTGCAGAGACAACCCGAACGTCGTGAACTTTGGCGCGTTGGTGGCGGGGACGGACCAGAGATTTGTCAGCGTTGAGATGGAATTTGCCCCAGCAAATCTCCGCCAAGTCATAGAGAAGGAGGACTACTACCCCAACGTCGCCGACATACGCAGCATCATGCTGGACATCACTATGGGCGTGACCTTCCTGCACGGGATGCACGTCGTCCACCAGGACATCAAGCCGGCCAACCTGCTGGTGGCTGCGGACGGCACGGTGAAGGTGGCGGACCTCGGCCTGGCCCGTGACAACCAGGACCCTGCGCCCGTCACGCCGAAGAAGGGCACGCGCGCCTACATGGCCCCCGAGGTGCTGATGAACGTGTACTACGAGGGCAAGCATCCCGCCGTGGACGTGTGGGCGGTGGGCTGCGTGTTCGCCCAACTGTGCAGTCCGGCAGAGGGTCGATCGCTCTTCTCTGCATCCACGTCGTTAAAGCAGATTGTGCGCATATTCAAGCAACTGGGCACGCCCACCGAAGATGACTGGCCCGGCGTCACAAAGAGTTGGTAAGTACAAATGAAAGAAATGTAGAAATGATAAATAGACTACATGCACTTACTGTAAACAGAGGTAAACCTTCTCATGAGACCAGTTAAACACCTGGTGTTTTAATTAATCGCAAAAAGTTTTATGTATTCTTTGTATATTTTAGATGCCATTTCAAAATATTTCACGAATATGAAAAAAGACAGGCAGAGAAAAAATCAAACAGAACACAGACTGGCAAACAAACGGCTAAATAGAATGAAAAGGGTGAGTTAATTAAATTTACTCATTAATAGCTCACCCACCATCATTATTAGTAGTATATTGATGGATCCAGGATTTGAAAAGGGGTTGATTGAAAAGATTCTCCGCCAAGAGATCTCTGATAATGAGGTTAGCATGATAAGGTTAGTGGTAATGTTGTAGTAAACTTACACGTATGTATATTTATATACATACATACGCACGTACGCACGCACGCACCCACGCACGCACCCACGCACACACAGCGGTGTCTGGGATCTCACAGAAAGAGGGCATGAATAGTGTGATGAATAGAGAACAAAATTGTTCCCCATGAAATCTTCACTTAGATAATGAAATGATTACCACAGCAATGACTTCTAATTCATCTTGATTAGATTATGTAATGGGTGTGTCACTGTGGTGTTTCAAGTTAAATGCCTAGGTGAGTTGAATCAAAAGCTTACTCATTATCTCTGCAGGATGTTCTTAAAACAAATCTTGAAATGGATAGATTTAGAGCTGAACTGTATCATTCTATATGTTTCACAAACACCTTACAGAGATATAGGGGACATTTCATCTGCCCATTGATGTCCACAATTGATTGGCATTACTGTAATGATAACATTTAATAGTCTATTCAGATGCTTTAATCAATCCACGAAACATATTATATATTGCATTTTTAGTCACAGTGTGCAAACGAGTAAAACCATTAACATCCTACCACACATTTTAATGATAGAGTAACCCGGTAAAGCAAAAGAAAATTATGGTGAAATGCACAGATTTAATATTAGAAACAGCTTCCAATGTCGGCTAGCCGAGTTCATTTTAAATTTAAATATTTGGTGATATCGGCTGGTCAATTAAGTGATTTCGCCTTTGTGGGTGCACGTGGCGCCTTAAGAGGTTCTGTTTGCCTATTTCCACATAATCGTCAGTGACTGCCTTCAGTGAAGTCGGCTGTATGACAACTGTTATCAGTGTTTATAGGCTATCTAAAAGGTGGTGGTTGTCTGTTGTGTTCAATTTAAATCTTATTTGGAAATGTGTTAAATGAAATCAGTACTTGTTTGATTTGTAAATTGGGTCAAGTATGAGTACGTTTGATGTACATGTATTCTATTACACTACATTGCACTTGGTTTCACTATAGTTTTGTTGTATATATAATATGGAAAATACAATAACACCCTAATGAGCCATTAATTTGCTATCTGCAACTTACAAATAAAACCTACTCGCAACACAAATAAAAGTTAACCCATTTAAGCAAGTTATAAAAACCTTGTAAACGTATAATCAATGGGTAGTCATGGCTTTGTTAGAATTAAAGGAAAATAAACCAAGTGTGATGAACTTTTCTGCACTGGCTATCCTCAACTCAAAGTGTGATGCATATATTATTAAATACATGAACAATGTATTTATAGATAATGAGCAACGCACTTGTTTGGTATTAAATATATATTGCAGATGTACACTAGTTGAATTGAATTTGAATTGATACCATTGTTAAAAATATGTTTGTCACATTATAATCTGGAAGTGAGACAAGTGATGACATATACTACTCTGTCACTAGAGCTATCCCGACTATTATGTATAGAGCTATATTTGTGGCCAACTAATATTTCTTTAAGTATGAACTTGAACGTAATGAATACAGTGCATGTTTAGTGCAATATAGGTATGAGAATCATAATTATACTTCCTATCTCATTTGATTCAACATGTAGAGAGGGCCCTAGCCATTCAATGTGGTCCGAGATATTATCCTCAAAGGGATTTGGGGGGTGTGTGTGGAAGGGAGGGTGGGGCTTTTAGTCTGCATGTGAGAGGGATTGGGAGTGGGTAGTGGGGAGGCAGGGGGGGAGGAGTCTTTAATCTGTTCCAGAACTATGGAGAGGGAAGCAGAACCGATGGTAGGAGGAGCATCTAGCAGCGCCGGGAATACAGCAGGGGGGGGATGGGTTGGGCTGGGAGACGGACCTAGGAGAATGTCAGTGAGGGGTGGGGTGGGGGGTTGCAATTCAATGAGTGCACTTCTCACGTTTTTGAAACCATTGCAATTGGGGTGGTGGTGATGTCATTTTATGTGATGAGGACTATTCTGTTTTAACCCGAGCAACGCCGGGTAAACAGCTGTTAAGCTATAAATGTTGACATTTGATAAAGCACGCTGACCATTGGTTCTGGCGAAGTCTCTTAAAGCACGCAGATAAAACATATAACCGAGGCAGCAGCCGAATTCACCAAACAGTCCAAGACGAAATCACTAATATAAACATGCATTACTATAAATGTGGCGGCCTAAAGCAGCCGAATTCACTAACCGTTAACAAAAGTTTAAGGAATGTGAGAAATATATGTCATTGTGCATAAATGTGTGTGCGCGTGCGTGTGTGTAAACAGAAACATCATTTTATAATATGATGTAAATACCCATATTGTATTATATTTGCTTGTTCAACGTTACTTGTTATTTTTATACTGGATGTAGTTTTCAATAAACAATCTTATTCCATGTTTTACATTTTACAGAAATTGGAACGACGAAAAACAGCATTGAGATGGCTAAATGATGTTGATAAGGAGAAGATGACATCTATTCTCCATTTAGAGTATATGTCTAGTGAAGATGAGGATGACGACGGATTGCGGCACATCAAACAGTTGCCTTGGCAAAGCACTGAGTTAGCACAGTGCAAATTACTTTTAGACAAAACATTTATAGAAAGGGCACCACCTAGGAGGACCAGCTATTTGTCACAAAATGTGGTTAAGGACATCACCTTATTAACAGCACGCCCAATACCGCAATCAATTCCAAGATGGGCATTAAAAGAAACTCTTCATAAGTAAATTGATATCTAGAAAACTTGTGATATTAATATATACACAAATAAAAGGCCTATTGATTGTGTTACACATGATTATTAGAAAGCTTTCATCTTTATTTTTCTACTTTATTATGCTGGTATATCTGAGTCAAGTCAAATAATCATGGATTATACTGAACTGTACATAGCTTGCCATGTGACATACATGTATATATATCTGAATACATAAATGAAATCACCCTTGTTTCATTTCGCTGATGATAATGTAACATAGGATCCACTGTAACATGTTTGAACACTTCACCTAACGTCTTCACTTCGTCATGCCTCATCTACATTTAAAATATGTTCTTAGTTGCTTAGGAAATTATTTGTTTCCAATTGTCCCCAATCTCCCTCTATCTCTCAGGCGAATATGTATGAGAGAAAAAAAGCAGGTTGAAAAATGTGTTCACAAGTATTGGGATTATTTGTTGCATCTATTAGTTGTTAAACACGGAAATACATTGTCACAATTATAATTGTATTGGTAATTCTTCATTATAGAGACATGTCCCTTCAGAAGACCCATTGTGGTTAAACCATCATATGCCCATCAGTTGTGTATTACGTCTCAGTGTCGAGATAAATGCTGCAGCCATTTAGTGTAATTTCATCTTCATAAATAAAACCGTACTTACATTGATATTGATAGTTCCACAATTATGAAACAAATAAATGAGCGGGTGAATTAGAAGGAAGTCTAAAACATTTTAGTGTCCATGTGATAGTATGCTGGTAAAAATTGAGCATTAGAAGAAATTTGGTAGATATTATCGTAAGTTTCCAAGCACTTGGACATTCTCAACATTAGAATTTTCAGAGGCAAACATTTTTAAATCTTGATTTTAGATCTTGATTTTTACTGAAAAACGTATGGAATACACCTCCAAATAGAATTGACCACATAATTTGCACAGGCAATTTAGCTATACATAAAAATATTATCATCAATTATAATTATAATTACCAAACGTGTGTAGGCTGCAAAAACTATTATAAATATATAAACATATATACCAGCTAAGCATAGAAGTAAAACCAGCTATAATGCTTTATTCTTGCATGATCTAATTGGTAAGCAAACATTAACCAGTCTGTCAGTAGAGTTGATTTGCCTCATGCGGAGTGTTCTGAGGTCAAGGTGCAATTAGTCATTGGGACTTGTGTTTTAAACTGTTAAAATGCAGATTTAATTACACTTCATAAATAGTATCAACGTGTTTGGTATGAAATGACATCTACAATTTTCAATCAATTTAGCTATATTACAATTACACAGATCACACCTGTTTGGCCCTAGCAAATAGGTAAAAAGAAACCAAAGACTTCCATAGGACACCATGTCTTTGATGTTGCGCAATCAGGCTTTATTGCCAAGTAAAAAATTGGTGCGTCCCACGGGGAGTAAAACTACTCAGTATCGCCTACTCTTTTGTTTGTCATGTACGGCTTATGACAGACTGAAAAAAAAGGCCCCAAGGGGGTTTTTTTTTTTTCCCCGTAAAAAAAAAGGGCCCCCAAAAAAAATTACCCCCTTTTTTTTTTTTTTTTAAAAAAAAAAGGGAAAAATTTTTAAAAAATTTTTTTTGGGGGGGGCCCCCCTTTTCCCCTTTTTCCTTTAAAAAAGGGGGGAAAAAAAAAACCCAAAAAAAACCCCCAACCCCCCTTTTTGGAGGGGGGGCCAGCCAAAATTTGGGGGGTGGGGGGCCCCCCCCCGGGTTTTTTCCCCAAAAAAAACCCTTTAAGAAGGGGGTTCTCCTTTTTAAAAAAAAAAAAGGGGAAAAATAAAGGGGTTTGTTTTTAAAAGGCCATTTTGGGGAAAAAAACCCCCCCTTTGGGGCCGCCCCCCCCCCCCTTTGGGGGGGCCCCCCCGGAAGGAGGGGGGCCCCCCGGGGGGGCCCCCCCCGGGGCCCCCCCCGGGGGAAAAAGGGGCAGGGGGAAAACCCCCGGGGGGGGGGGTTTTCCCCTTTTCCCCTTTTAAAAAAATTTCCCTTTTTTTTCCCCCAAAAAAAAAAATTTTTTTTTTAAAAAAACCCCCCCCCCCAAAAAACCCCGGCCCCCCCCCCCCCCCCTTTTTTCCCCCCGGGGGGCCCCCTTTTTTTAAACCTTTTTTTTTTCCCCATCCCCCCGGGGGGGGGGGAAGTCATTGTTTTTTTCCCGCTCCATCTTCTTTCCCCTTGTGCCCTTTCTGCCAAAAGGCTGATGAGCTTTTTTATCTCCCCCCCCAAACCCAAAAGCATTAAGATCATCTTGGTTCAAGAAAACTGATGGGGGACATGCTAAGTACTCCCAAAAAGCTGATAAAATAGTGGTATCAGGAAGCGAGACTGAATGTACCCCCAAAAAAAGAAAATTATGGAAAAAAATCCTTTTCAGTATCTCTAGTTTATGTAAAGGGGTTTTTATTCCCGGGTTTTTTTTCCAAAAAGTATTTGTCATATTTTTTTGGGAAAAAATGATTTTTTTTCCTACAATTTTCAGCCCCATTTTTTAAACCGGGTTTCCCCCTGCAAAGCGCTAGTTTTTGACAAAAACCGTCGGGGTTGGTGGTGGCGCTGCCGTTAATGTAAAAAATGGCGGGCCGATTCTCGGAAAAAATGTTAAAATATCGTGATTATGAGCTTATTTTTTTATATATATATATATTTTTTTAAATTGACATCGTCCACAGGGGAGCCCTGGTGGAAAAATGATGCGTCCCCAGAAAATTTTTTAAAGCATCAGGGGGGGGCCGAACCCAATTTCATCTCTGGGCCCCCTAAGATTTAAAAAGGGTTTGACAGCAGCAAGTGCTGTCTCTGCAGCATCCACACCGAGGCGATCACCCGGAACCGCGGGCCCATTATTTAAAAACAGCATCCCCAACCAACTGCTGCCGGCTCCTGCAGCCAACCCTTTCCCCCAGCCCCTGTTCCTGCAGCCCCTTCCCCGTCGTCGTCCCGTCCCCCAAAAACCAAAAGTGCCAA
>CM032660.1:61036698-61066491 GCA_019095985.1 Streblospio benedicti | reverse complement strand
CAGTAGCAGAGTGGACTAGTGAGTTAGCCTGAAATGCTAGGCGATAATTTGGTCCGTATGGCT
Source organism: Streblospio benedicti (assembly GCA_019095985.1). Lineage (NCBI taxonomy): Eukaryota > Metazoa > Annelida > Polychaeta > Spionida > Spionidae > Streblospio > Streblospio benedicti. The sequence goes on along the minus strand of CM032660.1, from coordinate 61,066,428 downwards.
GTGGGTTCGAATCTCACCGGAGACTTACCTAAATGTTGTTGTTGTTGTTTTTTTTTTTTTTTTGTAAATTAAATTTATTTTAATGTTTTTTTTTAGGGGGGCCCATGTCCCCCCTTAATTTTGGCCCTGGTCGAGGAGTAAGCTTGAGAGATGGCGGCTGCTTGTGAGAGGATTGGGGGAGGACTTGAGAGAATGAGTGGGGGCGGGCTGGGGGGGGGGCTTGTGAATATATGGCTGGCGGGGGGGGCTGGCTTGAAAGAATGTGGGCTTGTGAGTATACGCCTGAGGGAAAAACAGATATCTTGAGAGAAAGCTGAGATTTGAGAGAAAGCGAGGGCTACTGAGTATATTTGGGGGGGGGGGGGGGGGGACTTGGCTTGAGAGAATGTGAGAGCTTTAGAGAATGAGGGGCTTGAGAGTATATGGCAGGGAGTGGGTTTGAGAGATGATGGTGGCTTTTGAGAGTATGTGGAGGAGGGGGAGGGGCTTGGCTTGATAGAATGCCAGAGAAAGAGGGAGGCTGGGGGGCTTTTGAGTATATGTCTGGGGGTATGAGGAGGGGGGGGCTTGTGAGTATATGCTTGAGGGGGAAGGGGTAACTTGAGAGAATGGGGGGCTTGTGGGGATATGGCAGGGAGTGCGCTTGAGAGATGGCGGCAGCTTGTGAGAGTATGGTGCATGGGGGCCTTGAGACAAAGTGAGAGTTTGAGAGAATGAGGGGGTGGGGGTGGGGGCCTGTGAGTAAATGGCTGAGGGGGAGAGGGGCTTGGCTTGGGAGAAGGTAGGAGCTTGAGAGGGTGGGGGAGAGCTTATGGCAGTGGGGTGGGGAGACTGAGAGAAAGAGGGGGCTTGTGTGATTATAGCATATAGGGTTGCGGGGTGGGGGCTTGGCTTGAGAGAAGGTAGGAGCTTGAGAGTGTATCGGTGGGGGGATTGTGAGTATAGGTAAGGGGGTGCTCAACTTCAGAGACACTTACAAAAGATTGAAAAGAGGGTAGGTTTACGCGCATTAGGGAAAAGAGCGTGAGACCGCGGGGGGGGGGGGGGGGGTGCTTAAGCCGCCAAAGCCCCCCTGGATCCATCCTGGGTCCTACAACTTTGTCCTTCTCTATGGATCGTTTGGACGGACAAGGATCTGGTGAATAGTCTTTGCTGCCTTAAAATACACAGAAAAAACATACTGTTTCATGACAATGCAAATATGTTCAGACACACCCTTCACATAAGGTATAACCACAGAGGATGGGGATTTTCCTGTACCATTAAGTGTAGTCAATGGTCTCTGCGCATTGTCACTGCTCGTAGGAATAGAATCCATTATACTAGGAAACAACTCTGTGGGTAGTCATTAAATCCCAATGCTTTTCTAGTGTATTCTCTTTCCTGAGTACGGTCCTGAGCTTCAATAACAACTGATTCTGCTCTGTAGAAAAGCGTCCTAATCACGCCTAAAAATTCAAATATTGGTCCATGTGTGTCTGTTTTCTGTATACTTTGCATTTGATTTGGCCGTCTTCAAATATTACTGATAAAGTATCAAGGAAAGATAAAGCCCGATGCTCATCAATTTATGTTTGGTAATTTTTGACAGTCTGAGGAAGCCCAAAGCGTGGGTGAAAGTTTACAAGTTTTCTTGTACAAATTATCCTTTGATTCAAAGTAATAAACTGTATATATACCAAAATATATGAATTTACACTACAATAATATACATATTGATTCATTCCCAAATAAGTCCAATAAATCAAAAATCATTTAAAAATATATACTTGACTGAACTCTTCAACTTTAATCTGTCATAAAAATGAATAATTACTCAGCTGTTTTATTAAGGGGAAACTGAGCTGAAATGTAATCTGGAAATAATACTAAACCCGATCCATAAAAAAAAAACTTGTGACCTGAGATTGCTGTTGGCTACTCATCTTTTTCGATTAAATGAAATCTGTGGGCCCATTGCACATGTGTGATCACTTCATACCTTAATGCTCTCAATTTTCAAATATGCAGCACACAGTTTGATCATATTATTTGAAATTGACAAGATTAAGTTTACCGATGATAAGTGTGAAAAGTGAGACTGCTTTTGTTGATTGTATGTATCAAATGTCTTGTCTCGGTGAAACAGTGGTAAGAGCGTGCTACTTATAAACATGATTTGCCCACGTCGTGAGTTGGCTGCCCCGGTCATGGCAGACTTCGCGTCGCCAAACACTTACGTCGTGCGTCTGCCACTGTACTGCCGATCTCCACACAGCGATTCGTCTCAGTCGAGTGTAATACTAGACGGTGGCGACACCGAGCATGAGGTTCGGAAGCCTCGTTAAAAGGCGTGTCCCGTGTAGAGGAGAGCCACCCCTCTGCACGCAAAAGTACTCACCTAGTTAGAAAACAATGCTACTGTGATCCCTCTCGACCCCGAGGCTCAGTTTGTTACCTAACCTGCCTCTGGAGGTTCATGTACCAACACCACGTGGCCTCTCTCTGCTATAACCGTAAGCAAGTCGATGGCTGCAGAGTATCCACACAAACAACACAAGTTAGGACAGTAATCTTCATGACCTATCATCTTTTTCTCACTTCATGCATTTAGTGTACTGTTATATCTATATGACTGGGGCCTGACAGATGAGGGGGGGGGGGGGGCTGAGTATATGCCTGAGGGGCAAAGGCGTAACTTGAGAGAAAGCAGAGTTTAAGAGTATATGGCTGGAGAGGGTGGAGATGGCTTGAGAGTGGGGGTGGTTGTGAGTATATGGCGGAGAGTAGGCTTGAGAGATGGCGGCTTGTGAGAATATGGTGGAGGGGTGGGGAGACTTGGCTTGAGAGAAAGCTGGAGCTTGAAAGAATAGGGGGGTCGCGAGTATATGGCTGAGTGGGTAGCTTGAGCAGGGTCTTATGACTGGAGAGGAGTGGGGTTGGGGGGGGGGGGGCTTGAAAAAAGGTAGGAGCTTGTGAGAGGGGGAGAGCTCATGCAGCACCAGTGCAAAGTCCTCCATTGGAAGGCCTTTCATGAAGCCAGGGGTTGCACACCGACAAGGAAACTAGCCCCGGGTGTGTGGTGTACGTGGGAGTACATGACACACAACGAGAAGGAGGCTCAAAGGTCTTTCACACCATTGCTAGAGCCTTCAGGCCGTGCACGCGTCTCGTGCACGACACATACCAAGGAACCGTTGCCGTTGCTCTTGTGAAGGCAGCGGCCGGCGGGCCATGTAGGATCATGCGTGTGTTACAAGTAACTATGACATTATTATATTTTACAGACCCTTAATAAAGTACAGAACTACAAATACAGTACGATAAACATACCTGTATGCATGTAACATTAGTCACTATAAAAAAAATCGGTGGAATCAAATGCATACATATGAAGGCAACAACACTATAACTTCCAGATATAAATGATTGTTATTTCATTTAATAAAAGCTTTGTCTTTGATATCAAGTTAGTGCAAACAAATGTTGTATTTTTGTTATATGCAGTTCGTGAGAAGACCTATGGTATTTATGGGCAACGCCATCAGTCTTCAGTTAGTCTTTTAAATGTATATCAAGTTAGTGCGAGCCAAAAATGCATTCTGAACCTTAGACCTCCCAAACATGTCCGTCCTTAGGTGGGGTTCGAACCCACGACCTCTGGGTTGAGATAACTGACCAAGTATGTAAGCTGGGGGTTACAGAGACAACGGTTCGTCCGTGTAACCGTTTAACAGCTCGGCTGCTTGAGATGATGGTATCATTCTGGTCTTACAACCTTGGGGTCGTTTGTTCAAGTCTTGTCGGGGCTTTTTGATATAGTCAAATGGAAGCTTAGGGTTGTAAAACCTGCCTTCAGCTATGTCGTTACAGTGGTAGTAGCTTGCTTGGCATAACAGTGAGAGTGGAATTGAACAAGATAAGACAGGGCAGCTGCAGGTGCAAGACAAGACTGCGCTGTCTTCAATTCGTGTCAAAGTTTGCAGCATTTTCAACAGCTTAGAAAATATTGCGCACCAACCTTTTTCTTAGTGAAGCAAGCTTGCCCCATATTATAGATTGGGTTTTAATTCTTTAATGCAAAGGTGTTTTTGTGAACATCTGCTTCTAAAGCCATGGTGCAAAGGTGCCAAATTTCAGTTTTTCATCAACAAAAACCACCTTAATGGGACAGCAAACACTTAAATTAAATAAAAACATTTTTTCAATTTTTTTCATCAGCTCAACTATTTTATAAAATTAATTTTTAAAAGCTCATCATTTTCTTGCCACTAGATGGCAGTACATATATTGATGACATCACAGGATGAAGCACAGATTGTAAACAAAGATTTTTACTGCAAAAACAGTAAAGCAACCGTAAGTAAATACCCATATTATTTTTGAAGATTTTGTGGTGTTGTTCAGTATTTTAAAGGGGCAATTTTTCTCAAAAGATTTCTTCAATGTTATGCTATAAAATAGATGATATATAAAGGGGTTAGTTATTTAACAACTGTGGTAAATATAGATCTAAACTTGTGCGTTGACTATAGTGTAATGTAGCATATTGCCATTGTGGGTCTGAGAGACATATCTATATGCATTGGTTATTTCCTTGATCAAAGTTTATATTTTTTCCTTTTTTTAAACATTTGATGTAAAGGAAATGTAGATATGTCTTTGAAAGTCATTTTCACACCCCATACCTTGCACATAGATCTAGAGTCTAGATCTACCTAGACACCATAGCCAAGATAGTTTAATGCTCTTTGCCATAGCTAAATCTATTTGTAATCTATCTACTGAGCACAAGTAGGGGGCTATATTCTTATGAGATTTGAGGATCTGGTCTATGAATAGTGAATAGAGTCTGACATAAGCCAAGCATGAGTACAGTTCAATTAATACATGTACAATGATGCATCGCCATACCTACTTATTCAAGCCTCCACTTATTCGAATCATGGTCTACGATTACAGCTTAGCTACTAAACTTACTTGGAAGTGTTGTTTTTTTATGTTTTCCAAATATACCTAGAGAGCAGTGTTAATATGTAGCCGATTTAAAGCTCCTTCATTGACATGATTCACTTTTTACTAGTTGTAGCTGACAGGGCATGAAGACCGGGGTTATAAAATTCTAATACTACTTTTATCAACAAATTGAGGAGGTAATGATTCAAATAATTTTCACCTTTGTCGTCTTTAAACTTTAGTTATATTTCTTACAGGTGGCACAAAAATGGGACTTATTTGTGAAAAAGGGTAGAGCCCAGTGGAAAACCCACACCAGGAACAGCTAGCTTTGTTCCCTGCATTTTTTGGAAACAGATTTTGAAAATTACACAGAGTGGAGAATGGGTTTTACGGAAAGGGTGATTAAAAAGTGATGCTGTCCCTTCTGTCACAAAACCATCTCCTACAACACGGCAGGATTTGCTTCGAAGTGGATTTCAACTTCCAGGTTCGTACATTAGTAGCAGTAGGGATGAGTAGAGAGCATTGGCAAAGGCGTCTGACCAAGAGTTCAAGGGTTCAAACTATAGTTGAATTAGTAGTAGATCCTTAATAAAGCATATATCAAGTGCACATTTGTTTCATAGTATCTGCATAAAGACTGTAAACATAACTTAATAATTTATATAGATAAAGATGAACATCTATATTGAATATCCTTTTTTAGACCTTTCAGTTACTCAAGAACTTCATGGTAAAAGAAAAGCTGTCGTGAAGTTATCAGCTCATCGAGTAAGATACTTTTTATTTGCGCATTATGAAAGTTTGTTATTTATTTTACATTTGTCATATTATGATTTGACTGATCTTTTCAACTAAATTTTCTACATTTATTTCTAGCATATCTTCATTTAGTCATTAGCTGATTCTGAAAAGAAAAGGGTAGAAGATAGTGATGATGTTAGTGACGATGATAATGTTTCTATTGCTACTGCCACTGCTTCAGCAAATGAAGATGACAATAGTGTAGATCATATTACTTGTAGGGATCAATGTGTGCAAACAGAAGTAATACCCAAGCAGAAATGCGTTGGTATGGATATACACTTATGGTTTCTATATTCTTACATTTTGTTTAGTGAATAACGTAACTTCCAAATGGAACAGCATATTTATCTTGTAATTTATATTCTGATATGTTCAGTTATATAAGAATTGTTCAAATTGAATAGTATCGCTTACATAAACATATCATCGGAACGGCTTTATTTATGAGTATCAGCAAGAATATCTCCTAAGACATGTGTTAAAAGCACACAAACTCAGGACTTGGAGGAGGAAGATGATTTTCCTGAAATTTGTACAGACCCTGAGTATAAACAGCCAAGGTAATTAGCACATTCTAAATAATCCCATTTGTATCATATTGTTTAATTAGTAAATGGTGAACAACATAAAAGTATCATATTTTACATTAAATTCTTCTTGACTTTTTTTTCGTTTATTATATTTTAGAAAACATACAAAGAAGTTTGAATAGACTCATCATAAAGACACAGAGTATGTGATCTGCGCTAAGCACAAGATAATAGAATTGTTGGAAAACTGTTCCAAATGTGTAGGAAAGGCAAAGGTTGGGGAGAAATCAGAAAGCAAGTTCTCTGGTGGAACTCTTTTCCAAGTTGAAGCAGTAAGGGCACATAATTGAAACTGTAGATTAGAGTAAATTGCATTGTTTTGTATCAGTTTATTTTGCATAAAATGAATAGTAAAATATGATATGTAACTGATTTAATGTCTAAATGCATTTTTTTCTTTCGAAATGTGAATCCTGCTCTCTTACTAGAGCATGGTGCAACCTAGAGTTTATCCAGAACCTGCCTGTTCTGAATCTTCTGATGAGCGTAGCCATCATTATTAGTGGAATATGCATGTCTGCTGCTGTTCGGTTGTTTACATACATGAAGGTAATGAAATGATTATAAATGATTGAGTCGTATTCTGAAATAAGGGTCAGAAAACCTGAATTATGATGAATAAAGCAGTAGTAATATTTCAGATTCATCTTGTTTCTATTCGGACAGTGAAGCGCCATACAAGTAACTTCATTCATCCACACATAGTAAATCGATGGAGCCAGAAACAGCAAGATATTCTGGCGAATCTCCCAGAAAATTTTGTTGTCCACGGAGATGGCAGGTCAGACTTGCCTGGCCACTGTGCAAAGTAAATTTTTGTTTTATTCATTTGCATATAATACCATGCAAGTTAAAAACTGTAACAAAAAATACCAACACGAAGATTGTGTTTTCTGGTATCATTCTAAAGGCATAAAATTATTGTCATTGGGAACAGGGAATTGTTAGTATAACCTTATTCAACTGATATTACTTGTGATTGCTGTTAATGTTACAGTGAAATTTACATGTATGGGATGTATACATTTTTGGAAAACGCTGCAAACAAAGTAATTCACTTTGAAGTCGTGCAGGTATTTACATTTTACTTTTTTCTTATCTCAATGGTAAAACATATTAAATTGCTGTGAAAACTGGAGTTTGAATTTACAGAATCCCATTTCTCCCTCTCATCCCTACCATGTATGTAATATTTACATTAGGAAAAAGTGTTTTATTTTTTCTATAAACATTTGTAGCGAATTGGAACAAACAAACTATTAGACTAAATGGTTTGTAGTTGTCACAAAAAGGTAACTGTGTACAGTATGTTTGCATTGTATTCTAAAATAGATGCCCTATTTAACCTAAGTAAAATATTGTAATGTTTCTATTTATCTATTTATTCAAAGTTCGAGACAGTAGTCACTGCCAGATCCAGGTTTTCAGAAGGGGGGGGCACTTCAGAAATGATCTCAGATCTCATGGCCAATGAGATCATGGGTATTTCGTATGCACGATCAATTAATAGCGAACATGCCAAAAACTATATGAAAATAAGGTGTTTTCGTGGGGAAAGGGGGGTGTCTCCTCAGGATCTGCCTATGTCATAGGCTATGCCTATGAATATGAATATAAATGGGATCACTCCCGCCTGGCTTTCTATGGACCCCGTTCAGGCCCCCGCTGGTTTCCTGTAATAATAAACGATTCTTGATTCCGAATCTAACTTACTAGAATGACACTCTTCATGCCCTATTCATGGGAGATCCGGTATCATTACCATCTGTACACGCAACCAGTCACACAGATTTCCCTGTAAACCACCTAGAGTCTAATCTATACGACTTTTGAAGGTTATTGATTGATAAAAATACATTATTTTTTTATGTAGACTATTACTAGTAGTAGGACTATTCATCTAGATTAATTTATGACTACACTACACTACTACTTACTATTTACAACATACTGACGTTGCGGCGACCATCGCGGTGCCTTCAACCGAGTGACTGTTTTGGTACGATGACGTAGATACGTCGACGTGACTCGTGGGAACGTCGAGCCAATCTTGTGTCCAGAAACTTGACACCACCCAAAAACAAACAAACATGTGGCTACTAGTACAATGTATGTTACATGCAGCCATAACGTGGAACATGATTCAGAACAGTCAGTACGATTTTACACCAACATATTTAGAACTGTGTGTAAACCTATGACAATCATTGTATAGATAATTCTCAACAACGCACAGTACTAGTATGAATCAAATGTCTCTATGGCCGATGCCACGTACAGGGCCAATGAGTCAGCACAACGAATAGCGCCATGACATCAACAAGATTGGTCAATACAGTATTTACACTTGCAAGATTCGTCATTGTGTAATACAAATAGTAACTGTACTATTAACATTATCATATTATCATGGGGTGTTCCATGGCAACACGGGGTAAACTGGCAAGACTATAAATTGTTTTTAGCTTAAAAGAACGTATTTTTACTAGCTCTAATATTATTGTTGCAACCCTTGGAGATGCTAGGTTTTTAGATGTTCCAACTTGTTTAAAAGGTGGATGGATCAACTTTATTCATAAAAGATAATGTGATACTAATGTGTACATAATGTATTATTCCAATTAACAATTTCTATGGATTTTTATATGTATATATACATGTAATTTATATGAAATAAAATTATGTTATGTTATGTTATGCTATGCTATGTTATAAATAGATAGGCTAAGCGTGCGTTCACACATAAGCGATATCGCTTGAGCGACGGAGCGACAGACGATATCTTCGGTATATCATGTTTGCATTGAGCTGTTCACACATACGCCACGAAGAGACGAGGCGATATCGCTTGCGCGATTTTTTCGCTTCATGAGCGATAAAATCGCCTCTCGCTAGGCGATTCCCCTGGAACACGATGATATCTCATGTAGTCTAGCAAGTTTTAATTGATCTTCTATATAATTATTGACCAGCACTGTTTAATTGATTTTATTTGACACTCAGTACACTACACAGTACACCACACAATATTGGAATCGTTATTTTTTTTTAAATAATTAACATGGATAAAGTCCCCGTGAATAAAGTTGAAAAGCTAATAATGTTAGCAAAACACCTTTTATCATTCAGAGACAACTGTGGGAATATATGAAAATATGATCCAAATATCCTCCTATCCAGAAGAATAGCATCCACCCATACACTGCGTGTCTTCTTTTCTTCCGCTGCCGTAATAATAAACCTAGTGCAATGGCATCATTTATCTCTAGTTCTGCTTGCTCAGCCATGTTTAGCGTCGACAGTACCTTAAATGATTCAGTATCGATCAATATATAAACTATCTGAACGGTCAATATATAAACTATCTGAAAAAAAAATAATCAATTGGAGATAAAGATTTTTTATACATTCGAGGAAAATCGCCAGTGAAAATCGCTTGCAAAATCGCGTGTGTGTGAACACCAAATCGCCCATCGCCTCATCGCTACGTCGCTCCGTCGCTTCGTCGCTCAAGCGATATCGCGTATGTGTGAACGTACGCTAAGAGGGACATTTTGGTAGGAGTGCCAGTGTTGCAAGAGAGTCACAGCATTGCTTTTGTGCTCTTGGCTGACTCTGAATCGCATATTAGGGCCCAGTCATTTACAATTTGCTGGGGGGGGGGGGGGTCAGGCAGATATTGGGGGGGGGGGCATACTTTCAAAATTGAAGTCATAGGGGGGTTGTTATCAAATTGAAGACCATTGGGGCGTCATACTTTTGGTTTTGAGGGGAAAAGAAAGAAGAAGCGTAAGCATAATCGCATGAAACTTGCAAAACAAATAAAGGTTTTATTGACAAATGTCAAATGACAAATTTAAGTGCTATTCATTCCAAATATCTCATATTTATTTCTTCTTTGTTTATTATACCGGCATTACTAATGACCATAATCAGACATAAAGTCACTTATGATAATGCTACAACAGAGCCATGGCTACAAACGACCCATATGGGAGGCAACTGCTTCCAATGTATTGGAGGGATTGTTGGTCGATGAAACACTGAATGAAACTGAGCTATGACATATGAGCTTTAGGGTTATTTTTGTTTGAAATAGCCTTAGACGCTATGAAAAAAGGTCTAAATTCCAAAATTTTCTTTGGGGGAGGATGCCCCCAAATCCCCCTAGAAAAGCAGTGCACTTCCTCGTTCAGCATATTTTGCATCCGATCTTTTGCGATCCTGATCAGGGTCGAAACGAAATTCGTTCTAAATGTGGGTAAACATACATGTTGTATTGAAATAAACATAGATTCCAGTATGATTTCCTTTTGACTACTTTGATCTTAGTTAAGCAGAAATCTCTTTGTCTTATTACCCTTGCATTCCCCTATAAATAAAGATGTAATTAGGAAATCAGTATCAGTTCACTTTGGAGTTACATGTATATCTGCTATATGCTGTGCTGTATACTCAATATTCACTTTTCAAAATGGAATTAAGTGATGTATCACAAAAACTATCAGAAGGACAATTTAGCCTCCGGGATTGCAAAGGAAAATCTGATGTTTGGATACATTTTGGTATAATTATCAATGAGGAGAAATCAGATTTGGAATATGTTGCTTGCAAAAAATGCCAAACAGTCATTAAATATAAAGGCCGTGCATCAGGAACTACAAATTTAAAGAGACACAAATGTAGAGTTTCAGTCTCTCAAACAGTTCTTGATTTTCCAAGAAAAACAATTCCAATTACACATTACAAAAAAACGAAAGTTGATATCAAAAGTGCAGTAACAGAAAGCTGTGTAAACATGGTAACGTCAGACTTGCGTCCATTTGATATGATTAGTGGAGAAGGCTTCAAATCTTTCTTTCAGGATATTTTGAAGCATCATTTTCTTGCAAGTTTCACCACAGTAAATGATAATGATTCTGATAGCGGATCGTGTTGCGGATATATTGCGGATGATCTATAATAGTGCGGTCAAATTGCGGTCATTTTCTCTGTGGCAATGCGGTCGCGGGGCGGATGCGGTCAAAATCTTGCGGTCGCGGGGCGGATGCGGACGCAGAAGTGTAATTTGGTGCGGTCGCGGGGCGGATGCGGTCGGAATGATGCGGTCGCGGGCGGATAAACTGTGCCAAAAGCTGACCGCGCAGAACGCTGTTACGAATGCAGGTGATGTTGGTACACAAAGTGTGTGAACTGACACTGGAGATCGTTATGCCCAAGAGCTCCAGGGTCTGTCGGATTCTGGAACAGACATGTTGCGGGGTAGTACAGTTCATGCCTGTCTGGCAGGCACCGTATGGGCCTCGTGTGTTTCCGTAGATTCTATAGACTGTTTCAATATTGTATCATGGTGCGAATATGCAATACACAACATGCCTAAATAATACATTTGAAACTGCCGGAGGTCAACAGTGTCGACGCCGTATGTTCACGGGATTAATGTAAGCCACTACAGTCATTTGTACGTTTCAATATATGGTTTAAGGTTGATCTTTCAAAGAAACCCCATACCTAGCCACAATTGCACGCATGAGCGATTATTTTCAAGCTTCGTGCCAGACAGGTGTAAGTTCCCCTAGCCGTATCAGAGTACCCGCGATTCCGGGACGGCAATCTGTACACAACTCCTGGAGCTTCCCTGCTCCAGGGCGGGGATAGAAGATTATCTTCCGGAACTAATGAGTTCTGTAGGCAACCTCGCAGCCTTCCTGCTCTGGGATAGCCTTCACCTCGCAATCATGGGGTTTCTTGGTGCCGGAACTACCGAGTTACGGGTGAATTCCAACCATCTCGGGACTGTATGGTTTTAAGCTGTATATATAACCACTAACTAGTTGGAGAGAAATGTTTGTGTTTAGAAAGTGGGCATCATAATGTACACTTATGTGACACCATATCCAACAAATTTACCCGAGGCATGGTGCTGACAATCTGGCTGTTATGGTCACTTGGGGGATTGTGCAGACATTGGCTCATGAACTTCTAGCATGTGAACCGCCTCTGGTTGGTTCCGTTAGAGTTGATCATAGCCAAGGAATCCAGAAACGCCAGTAATGGTAACGTCATGGCTGATGGACAACCTGGTGGGGATACGCTCCCGCAGAGTGGGTCTTCAACCAGTGAGTCACGTGGACAACCGAAACTGCATCCAGGAGACCTTGCGAGGGGCAGCGAGGAAAGTCATGGGCAGGGTATCCTGTGGTACGGGATCAGTCCTGGGACAAGTGGCATGAGATTGTGCCGAGTAGGGGAAGTACAACGCTGCCAGTGAACGAATGCTTGTCATTGTCATTGTCTGTAGACGCCGGAGTCCTCGGGGATTTAGGCAGCGATACAATCGATGGGCATGGAGATTCAACGTGCTTGATAGACTACGCTCCTCTACCTTACACTGAAGCCCACCCAGGGATGAGTTACATGAACTGATGAGTGTTTACATGGCCTATAATGAGACGCCGCATGCCAGTACTGGGTTCACGCTGCATAGACTGTTCTACTGTGGAGAGGGGGGGGGGAGGTATAAGTGTTGCCAATCTCCCATCTCCCAATTTCGTTTGCCTCATTCTTCCATCTCCCCAAATTTTTCTTGCCTCTCTCCCATCTTCCACTTATTCCCATCTCCCATTTTTTATGCTATTTGTCACAACGTCGCGGATTCAACACGCACACATGTGGCTGAGGTTGATGGACTCTTTCACCCGTCCTGCGGTCGACCGTTGTCATGACAAAAATATCAACCATGAAGTAAGAAGACAACAATTACAACAGCATCATTTAATCATTACCGTGGCTTGATTGCCTGCTCCAATCCTTTTCTCGGAGACATGGCACCCTTTCAAAAGAACATGACAGTTAAACTTTCCCTTTGTTTAAATCAACACTATTCAAAACTTTTAGTGATCAAAGCTGGCAAGTCAGACAATATGGCTAAAGCTGCCTATGCCGAAGCAAGTTCTTGACCATGGTAACTATCGTGGACTCAAGCTCACCTACCAAGTAGTAGGATTTCTTTCAAAGGGCCCTTATTTAGGGAGTTTAATAAACCCGCTTCGCAAAAATGTATCACATATACCAAAATGTTTGCCGGAGTCTCCGGATTAATTTCAGTCCTGTTGTACTAGATTTCTCCTGTGCAAAAGTAGAAAAAATTGCCTTAATGTGGACCTACGTCAAAAAAACTAAAGCACGTCTGCAAATATGTCTTATAATACCCACACAGCAAAGTCACCCATGAAATAAACACTTCTTCAAATAAAAAGCTATTGTTCACAGGACTTATGCCCCAACTACCTGGCTACGCAGAACAGTAAACAAATCTATTTTACCTCTATTACTTTTCTCTCAGGAGCAGAATTTGTAGAGTACGTAATTTTGGACTCCATGACACTTTTGTTTCAGAAAAGAAATTACATATACTTTTCTCTACTTATACTGTTATATGTTAACATTAGTATTTTAACCATTCAGGACTTACTACATTCAATTAGAGCCATCCTGGGTGCTTTTATCTTAATATTTGACAATTTTATGAGCATAATACTAACCCTACCCCCAAACATCATTTCGTGCCAAATGGTATGTGACATACTGATATACTGTAACACTTTCAATAAGATCTTCAACTAGTGATATAATGCCATGACTTTTAAGGTAATTTTGCATTCTCAACCCATATCTGCTATAAACAATAGTAAATTTTGTATTATTAAGTCCCTAAATCACTTTTTAACATAATGTATCCCCGTATTTTGATACTTTTAATTCAGAATGTACGTGTGTTTAGCCGTCCTATTTCCAAACCAGCTAGGTCGTATCATATAACCATATATACAGATGTTGTTTAGTTGGATAAAATCTTTGTGATTTGTGAATTTCATGTGAAAAAGTCACTGAAGACAGAAGTTACAGCACTGTATGTGACGGATAATGAGAACTAGAGATCCGTCTTTGAGTCTTGATTTATTCATATGAAATGATTACTATGGAAAATACAAACAAGCGTGTCGCATAAAGGAGCAATTGAAATATATGCATGTGCAATATGAACATGATTGGATAAATACTTTCTTATGTGAGAGCTCGCTGTACGTTGGTCTGTGTTGCGCGAGACTACGGTGGACGTAGAAATTCATTTCCATTCCGCACAGTGAAGTACTATATCTTTTCAAACGTCGAACGTAATAATAATACGTCGGAGCCGCACGTCAGATACTGTTTTTAAACAACATAAACATATTCCAAGATGGCGAGTTCTGCTGGTCGTGGACGTGGTAAAGGAAGAGGTTCTTTGTTTTCACAGCCCGATAAAAAACCAGGGAGTAGCGAAAATCCTCCGGCTGAAATGTCTGCAGATAAGAGTTTGGCGATACTAATTCAGAGCTTATCCATCGAGCCAGACGAAGTAGAATTGAAGCCAGTTGCTGCTGCATGCCAAAAAAGCTGTGTAGAGAAATCTCAGATTGAAGTTATTGTGAATAAACTCTATGAAAGATGCTGTGAAGATTGGCACTTTGCTTTCACAGCTGCTGCGCTTGCAAAGCGGATATCAAATGTAGAGGCAGATGAAGAGTCTGTCCGAGCCCTGCTACTCAGAACCATTCAAAAGGATTTTAAAGAGATGAATCAGTTGAGATGTGATTCACATAAAAAATTCCTCGGTTGCGTTAGCTTCTTGTGTCAAATTCTTGGCAACATTTGTGATGCTAATAGCGATCCTCTGAAGCCACTTGTGACACCAGTTCTACAAAGTATTGATGCTCTATTAGACAACAAGGCAACCCTTGAGGAAATGGAATGTGCAGCAGTGCAGTTAAGTGTGGTCTATGAAGTGCTACATTCTCATGGCAATAAAGATATGCTGAGGTCAACCAAGAATCTCATTAAGGATAAAGTACTCAGCACTGACGGGACGCGCGATATACGGTTCAAACTTCTTGATATTGTGGAAAAGTTTGCGGCGTTAACAAAACTGAAGTAAACTATATGTTCTATAAACGCATACTCGTAGTCATTAGGTGTGGTGGTCATTATACTAGCAAATGAAATATTTGCAAAGCAAAGCTTATACATTATTTATGGAATATTTGCATATCAACAGGTTCAAAGATGTGCATTTCCTATCATTTTGTAAAATCAAAAAGCACTTTCCCTTATATATTGTCATTTCATAATTATTAATAATTGTACATGCCAATCAGTTTTAGTTTGTAAAAGAAATGCATTTAATATTATTTTATTCAACATACTCTACAATTAATATTTATATTGTAAAAATAATTTCATAAGAATGTTCTGATGGATTAAATTTTGGATGAATAAAGTTTATTTATATCATTATTGTTATTATTATTTTTTTTAATAAATATTCGTAGTGTGGGAAAACTCAACATAGTCTAAATTATAGACAAAGTGCCAGTACAGTACAGTGGCGATGTCCAACACTAATCATCATGCCGTAGATAACTATGAAAATGTAATAGATGAAAATGATGGAAATCTGAACTATGGATTTATTTTCGAACTGAATTCTAATGGCATGACATACACAGATGCTGCATATGTACTCCTCCGACTTGTGAAAGGAGATATGACTGGTGGGGACAGAAGGAGAGTGTCACACTTAGCCACAAAAATAGGAAAAATATATAAATCTGCAAAAGTACTGAATCGAAAAAATCAAAATAAACAAAGTGCAGTCGCCGAGGAATATATAAGGAGACATTTTAGATTTAACAGTGGAACGTAATCCTAGGTCCAACGCAATGTCATCCACAGAATCCTCTCCAGCTGGAAAATTCATAAAGCGTTATGCAAGTTTTAGCAGTAATAACTTTTTGTTAATCATTCATGTGAATGGGGCTTTGAAAAGATATTTAATTATTTTCTTTTTAATTTACTCAAATCTTATCAACACATGCAATTGCCTTTGATGCATGCCGACTCCATCAATTAAATATGTGTTCGTAATAATGAAATTGTTGCTATCAACCAACGTTGGTCTGGATCTCAGAGCAGCATAAGACATGGCACATAGACATTGCTCGCGGGGGTCGTTATGTATCGGGACAGTCCACGACGCCAGTAGTGCACAAAAATCCAATACGGGCCAGCAATGAAATTTGACGTACAAGGTCGTTATGGTATGGGGACATCGTAAATACATAAATTAAAGCTTACTTAATTCTTAAAAATTATAAGTCGCTGGCTAATGTACCTTCTTGTTCTGCTGGTTATGAAAAGAAGAGAAAGGAGCAGAATTAAATTACAAAATTCAAATATATTAGAACATTGATGGGGTGATTGAGCATCATCTAATTTACTCTCATTTGCCTTTTTTAACAGCAGAATAAGAGGATACCCAAATATTTATAATGTGAAAAACTGCTGCAGCTCAAACCTGTAAATTCAGCAAATACATTCATCAAACAAAAACAATCTCTTTAAATTAATGATTTATTGAATATCTATCATATATCTATTAGCATGGGATGAGACAAATCGAAATATAGGCTCACATAACCTATAGCTTCAAAAGAAAATATGTGTGAACAGAACTAACATTAAAATAATTTTAAGAATAATTTTAAGATAATTTAAGAGGGGGATGCAGGTTGACAAACGAGTTCAATAAAAATTCTAGCTCAATCATCAGGTGGGCTTCAAAATATTTTACCCCAATAGCAAATCTATGTTAGATAAAATCGGTATGAGAATAGGATTTCTGAATAAACATAAAGCACAAGATGGGTCAAAACTTTGTGCACATGTTTGACGTGTCTTATTCAATTGTCTTTGGTATAGATAGATCAATTCATGACTTCCAAGTAGTGCAGAAAAGCTGCGAGCTGATGTAACGAAAATACACGACAGTGTGGCACATGGATATTTCTATTCACCAGTGGGACATACCGAGCCTGGGTGTAATAACCTAAAGACAATATACACAATGTACATGAAATGGGATAAAGTCAAGATTACAATTAGAAAAAGATGCCATTATACTTATTCAAAAACAACAAATATCAAGTATAAAAATATAAATCTACAGCAGTTTAAAAAATTAAGCTACATATTGTAATTCTTTGACAAATTGCTTCATAGAAATTACAAATACATTTATTTCTGCTTTTATTCATACTTTCATGTGAAAATACACCACCAAAAATTGTTTTATGAGCAATTTTCATCTCATCAGTTTATCAGTTCATCAGTTTTGTTTGAATCATCATATTCCTTAAATTTAAGTAAGACTTCAAAATGTAAGTAATTGCTTTGTTATGAGTAATGTCAAACATTAGTTTTCATAATTACTTATTTGGATTTTAAAATAAATAATCAAATAAATTAGAGCAATTTTGTAATAACATCATATAGCTTAATGTTAATTAAAAACATACTTATAAGAGGACTAAACATAAGAACTGACTAGAATCGTAAAATATCCTAATAATGAGGTATGTATACTTTGATAATTTATACCAATTCCTTCGCTATGATCTGATAACCAGTTATATGTAAATATCTAGAACTTACATGTAGCTTCAATAACAACACTAAACTTCACTTAGGCCAAAATATCCTAAACTTGTAGACACAAGAAAATTCTGACTCACACACATTACAATAATATTAAAACAGATAGTTTCTTTTTATCAAGATACATAAACAATTATCATATACATGTATAAATAAAATGAAAATTCAAATGTCTGTTAATACATTAACTGATTTTTTTTTTAAATATCCAAATTTTAAACTTCAACATCAGACATTAACTTTTGCACGAAAGTTTTTAAGGAACTGGGTTTGTTTAGAACCACTCATATAACAAAATCATCAGATTGGTTAATATGGATGAACAGTCACAACTCAAATGAAACACATTTAGAATGAACTCTACCGATATGTATATACCGATATGGAGACAACAAGCAACAACGAGTGATATTCAGACTTTGTCAGAACGAGATCGTGAGCATGATATTAAATGTGCTGACAGCAAGTTCATGGCACAACATTTTCTACCATAACTAAAAATTGGTATTGAATCTCAAAATAAAAATTATATGAATGAAGTGCTATTTCTTTTTCGCATTTACATTGAAATCTTTATTATTCTGATTGGTTTAGATAATAGTGGACAAATTAGTGTTTTATTTTCATACACATTATTGTATCACTTGAACCCTGTGTATGCAAATTAAAATACTGATGTTCTAATCATGATACCTACGCAATTGCCACTGTACAAGTAATGGTTTGACATACATAATTTGAAGTAATAACCTATATTGATATTCCAGCACTATTTTGTGCCTTTGAGACCACTATAATCAAACACAAATCTAAATGTTTTATAATGGATTACATGGTAGACTACCTGCAGGAGGAATACGCAAAGTATTATAAAAAAATATTATGATAACGATGAAAAAATGGGAAGTGATATACATGATAAAATCTCAGACTCTGAATCTGAATTAGAGTTGCAGTCATTCCAAAATTAATATCTATGAATCCCAGGAAAATTCAATGTCTTTTCAAGACTTTATTTTAGATTTTGATTTTTCAAAGACATTTTTCTAGATACTTAGTTTCATCTAAATAGGGCCGATGTAAAAATCAAAGATGACAATAGTATGTAATTGTATTTAGTTCTATTCTTCGTTTTTCTTTTGCACACATCTATAGAAATAGAAAATTTTCCGTATCATGTTGTGTGTGGGTCTCACGCAAATCATGGAAAAATAATACATTGGAAGATATCAAGGTGCCAAATATAACAGAATTTTATCTCTAGTCAAACAACCATTTAAATTACCAGTTTAACCAACATTCACCATTAAAAATACAGATTTAACCAAAATTCAATGACTTTTTACTAAATTTAATTTTTTCAATGACTCTTTAAAGAATTCAATGACTTTTCCAGGATCTTCAAAAAAATATGAATTTCAATGACTTTCATTTCTTAATTACTGGGGGGGGGTCGGACTTTCATTTTGTAATGTATTGGGGGGGTCAGTCTTTCCTTCTCGGATCTTTAAAAAATCTGACTGACCCCCAGCCAATTGTAAATGACCGGACCCTTATATCTTTTTCTACAGTATAGTAGACTAAAAATCAACGCAAAATTTACTGAACCCAGACATAGTACCTAACAAACAAATTTTTGCACAGAAACCTTCTATATGGTCCCCTGAAGCTCCCAACAAAATTCAACCAAATTCAACCTTGGGAAACTCGCCTCCACATGCAAAAATCCAAAATGGCCACCAACTCTATTATGAAAATCTAACTTTTTGTGTATTTGACTTACAAGCATGTATAGTACCTCAATTATATGGGTTTTAGGTGTAAGGAATTCAAATTTGGTGCTTTCATAATGATTTGACCTCATTTTGACCTTCAAATCCAAGATGGCTTACACCATCTGTATAAAACATGAGATTCATCATATGTGAAGTACATGTTGCTATAACACATAATGCAATGTCACGTGAAGTTCATAAAAGTCAAAGAAACATGCCAACTGGTTCACATTGAGAAGTCGCTTTTGAGTTTCAGTCTCTTAGTATGTCAGTTTTGTTCAAGCATCTTCCGCCACATTTGCAATCGATGCTGCAGGGTAGACCTTTAGTTGCACGACCACATGACGCACATAGCCTATTTGCACTTTTGCAACTGCATCTAATGTCTTTCAGAAGATCAGCTGGTGCAACAGGTTTGTCTTTTGTTATTGCCAAAACTGCTCCATCTTCCTTCTTGAACCCATATTCTTCCATGGGCAATACTGTTTCTAAATTCTTCCATGTACTAATCTGGTGGTGAACATGCAGTGAATGGAAATGACAGGCCCTACTTGTTGGAGGCATTCTTTGAAATGGCACATACTTAGGAGAAATGACATTCAGATAACGTAGCTTGTCCAACCCAATGGAAGCTACATTCTGACCAGAGTATAAAGTCTCAACAAATTGCTCTCCAATTTCAGCTATTTCATCTTTTGAAGCATTTATGTCACCAAATATACAACCAAATATGTAACAGCAGCATCACATGGGTCCCAGTACAAAATGCCCAACATGCACCAGCAATGTCACACGTGTAGCACTGTAGCACTGTAAGACCATAGTTCTGGAATGCAAGTTGAATAGATTGTTTTCACAACATCAATGTATATATATCTTGTTTGTTTTTAGATTTTAACAATAATAAAAGATTAACATTAATTTTTCTTTTGCATTTTCAAGGTATATCCTTCTGAGGCATAATGTTCAATGCTCTATTAGATAATGAAGTGTTAGTTATTTTATAAACATTGATCTGTGAATCACTATCTATCATTTGAATCAAAATAAACATTGTAGAACAATTTTGAATTTTTATACATGGGACGTTCGAAGGGTCCCAACGTTGAAAATTCAATCAAAAGAGGGGGGTTTAAACGAGTGCAAAATGTTCTAAAAAAAATCAGCATGATCTATGACCATGGGGTCAACTTTTGTGAAGTGCCGTAAAAGGTGCTACGAAAAAACATTATTATGGAACACCCCCGGCAGTGGTGTTTGTTATCGGGGAGACGTTTTACAGTAGTCACAACTACATCTTGTGAAATTCCCATAATGTGAACAATATTTCTTACGTCGAACCTGTACAGGTGGAAACGATGATCAAAACATTTTTTTGAAAATATAATACTTGGACGAATTTAGTACTGAATCATCGATAAAAGATAGAACATGAACTATACTTTAATTATCGGTTAAAATATCATATATGTATTCATTATTTATGAAAGAAATTACCTAGTAAGTGGGACATTTTGGAAAACTGCCCATAGCGTGAGCAGTTTCTCTACTAATTTATATAATATAATCGTGGCAAAAAAACATTTGATAAAGGGGGGTCACCTATTTTGTACATGTAAATAAAAATAAGGGGGGGTCATGAATTTTGTACATGAACATCTGACCAAATCCTCACACTCCCCCCGGCAATAAATAATGGGCAGTCCCTAAAGGAGAGTGTAGGACTACATGTACATGTCTACATGTCTGCTTCAGTCAGTAAGTATTGATTGATTAATTATCGTTCATATTCAAAATATATAAGAATATGTAACTGTTTTGTAAAAAAACAAATATAAAGTCATAATTATGATTTGTATATCGCATAAGACAATTTTTAGAAAATTATATCAACTTGAAAAAACAAATTATCAAATGTTATGATTCAAATATTGATAATATAGATAACAATGGAAGCATTCTTTCAAAATAAAATTTGTATTGCTATCTTTACTTGTGAAAACGAGGGGATAAAGATGTTAGATTTTGTAGAAAAATATCTTATTTCTGTCGAATGTCACAATATACTTTTTTACTTCATACAATTTCAGAGGAAACTTCAACAACCAGTACCACAGATGCAGGTCTGGACAACACTAAATACATTTC
The DNA here is from genome assembly GCA_019095985.1 of Streblospio benedicti. NCBI lineage: Eukaryota > Metazoa > Annelida > Polychaeta > Spionida > Spionidae > Streblospio > Streblospio benedicti. The sequence continues at coordinate 61,044,635 of CM032660.1, read as the reverse complement.
CTTGCAACTTCCTAATGGTTGTTCTGTGAAAATCGCACTATCAAAGAAGCAAACAGCTCCTCTGAAAGTCAGTGTAGCCTATCTCAAGGCCTTTAAATGGTCTGACATCTTATATCTATTAGAGCTAGAGGCTGTCACAATTGCACTTGCTCTTTATCTTTGCATTTAATATATGGTTGACACGAAGGGCGAAGGGTTTATATAATAATAGAAATAAACACTATTAGATATAAGGTCTTTTGAAAGACTAAGTCAGTGAAGCAAAAGACTCTTTGCAAGCTTATGGACATCTTACGCTTGAATTAGGCATTCTGTTCAAAAATTTTCTGGAAATTATTAGCACCCCAAATAGAGCTCGAATGATCCGCACTCTGCAAGTGATGATGGTGATTTTGAAAAGTAACAATAACCTGTTCAAATATGCTGATGAAATTTTAAGATTTTCACTACACCAGGTTTGTTTTTTGCCAGAAAAACAAGCTCATTGCATGTTTTATGCAATGTTTGTGAATACTAAAGGTAGGGTGGACACTCACATCCCTGTGGATCTGCAAATGGAATTTCTTGTAAAAAATTACAAGAAAACCATAAAACATATGCAGAGTAACAAAACAATGAAAAACATAGAAAGAAATACAGGAGCGCTAGCTTCATTAAATATGCTCATTGAAAACTTTGACAAAGCAAGCGATGTCATCCAAAGAAATGGAAACCACAGACGACTTTCTTCAATTTCTGATGAAGTGAGTATGATTGAAGATCTGAGAAAAGTGAAGCTTTTCAACTATCAAAGAGGACGCCATCTCGAGCACTTCACAGACGTGCCATGCTCTTTGCTATCTAAATTACGATATGAGCATTTCTTCAGCTGGATGATGCGTCGCAAAGATTTCCATGCTCAAAGTCTTGGAAAGTAGTAACTGTTTAATGCTGTCTGTTCTATTCTTGTGGCAATCAGCTTTGTGATACTTGAATAATTAATGGGTGCGCTGATAAATTCATGATTTGCTACATCTGAATATCACCTTGAAATTAAATAGATGGTATTTTTGTTGAATGAAACAGGTAGTTGATGAACACTGCATCAAATATTTCTGTGGAAAGTGAATTGGATATTGAAAATGTTCAAGTATACTATTAATCAAAGAAGTGCTCCAAAATCCTTAATTAATGACAACAGACTCAAATGTGGACTCAATATTACAAGTACATGTTACTAAACTGTTATGAAAATGCTGTCACAATAAATGTGTATGCAATTTAATTTAATCATTGACATCACAGTTGTTAAAATGAAACAAAACATTGTAAGTATTGTTAAAAACATAGAAGGGAAAATGATGAACATTGTAAAATGGTAAACCACAGTTTACATAATAATGAAAGAGATTTTTTTTACTCTACACAATACACAATAATAGTCTACACAAAGATAGTGAAAGAGATTATTAAAGAGAATCTTAGAATATCTGCATAGAGTGATATTGATGTTGAGAAAATAGACAAACCTGGTAGTTAACATCAGTTGCACATATTAAGAGTAAATTAAATTTTAATGATACATGTATGTGTGAATATAAGTCATCAATTCAGTGAACGATCGCAATCATGGGAATATGAAATAAATGTTAAAAATGATTGTGGAGAATGAATGAACATGCAACATAGGTGCTGATATACCACAAATATGCTCAAGAAGCATTTCGAATTTAAAATGGATAATAGTTAATTCTTTAACAGTTAATCTGACTAGTGCAAAGTGCTATAGATTGTGGTGTATAGTTATGGAGGAATATGTAAACATGTAAATGATGTAAACGATAAGTTTGGATTGTTATTTCTTGTAGTTTAAAGAACGTTTAAAATGCAGCAGATGCCTTTTTAAAAATTATTTACCTACGCTATGGAACGACATATTGCAAAAATATTTGTGTAGAATGCTTGACTTATATACATCATGAAACATAGGGGCTGTTACCTACATGTAATCATAAAGCTCTAAAAGCAGTTTGAAATTATATCCAATATTAATTCATGCTATTAAAATTATTATAATTGACTAATACAAAGTGTTAGAGATTTCAATGCATAATCAAGGAGTAAAAGATGTGTGAAACTGTAAATGATGTAAAGAATAAATTTGCAGTGTTCAATCTTGTTCATTAACTTTGGGAATATAAAATATAACAGATGTATAATATAAGGAATGATGTCCTCTTTTTTTCAAAATTAATTCAATAAGCTAGGTAAGGATATCTTTATGTAGAATATAAGGATATAATAAAAATAATGATTGTGAAGAATGTAAGAAAGAATTTATAGCATGCAACATAGGTGTTGTTATATGATCATATGAAATTTTATGAAAGAGGCTTGAATTTAAAATCAAATATTATTTCATGATTTTATAATAATCTGTTTGACTAGTACAAAGTGTTTTAAATTGTGATGGATAATTTTGGAGATAATGATGAGTGCAGTTGTAAATGATGTAAAACAAATGTTTTGATTGTTGAAAGTAAAAATAATTATGGTTCACACTATAGGGAAATTGAATGATTATTTAGGAGTGAGGTTCCATTCATGTTGTTCATTGTATTGTATAGATAGCTTTAGTATGTGATATGTTATGGGTGCTCAGGGCTGTGCATTAATTTGATTTTGTCACTTAATTTTTTAATGTTTCTAAGACAAAAGTTTATTACATATTTATTTATGTATTTATTTATTTATTTACACTGAATTCAAGAAAACCTTTGAGTACCATTGATGAAGTCAATTACTAGTACCATGTATGAAATTAAGCCTATTGATTGGCAATTTTATTATTTGGTTTTTAAAAGTTCACAGCCCAGTTGGTGAAGCTATTTTTATTTTATTCTAAATATGAACATGATGAAGGGCCGTATGTTGATTGTCAATCAGGTTAATTTTCATGGATGAATTGCCCTGTGGTCCGTAAGCAAATTTTGATGAGTTTCATAAAAAATTTGACTGTATATGTATAACGTTAACACAATTTTGTCAATGTTATTATTTTTTGTTCCTTTTACTACAATATTGATGAAGGATTTTATATTTTATTGTAATAAGATTTTTTATGGATTTGAATGTTGATTGTCAATCAGCTAGTGCTATTCATTGGATGAATTGCAATATTAATACATGGTGGTGTGTCACAAAAATACTGATGCATAATACATGGAAATGTGAATAACAACTATGTTTTCAACTCTTATGGTTGTGATCTGATGTTTTGAACAATATTTTAATGTCCATTTATAGTCTGAGATATCATTGTATTGTTCTTTTGCCATGTGTACTTATCCAAATTCTTGCCAATGTTTTTTGATAGATTTATTTCCATTGTGCCTCAATGTGTGTATGATTCCAATAGCCTGTTTGCATGATTATTTGATGGAATTCTAAATCCATCAAATACCAGTGGCAATCATAGTGGTTACTTCAACCATAATGTATTGTGTGTATGATTCTGATAGCCTTGCTTGCGATGTATGTGTATGTTTACGTGATTATTTGATAGAATTTCATTTCCATCAAATACCAGAGACAGTCATTGTGGTTACTTCAACCATAATGTATTCTACATTTATTTCATGAATTAGAGGGTATGTATGAGTTTGTGTGATTATGACATTGTCACACACTTATGATCTATATGAATACATTTAATAGATACCATTTGTAATAGAACACATACTAAAGAGCATTATCTCGCTGAAATCGCTCAGCAGATCTACTAAAGAGATAAGTATATTACAATTAACACATCACTTGTATAAGAGCTGGCGACATGGTTGTCACTCACATTTCCATGTATTGTGCTTGATTTTTTTTCACACAACCACATTTAATCAAAATTCATCTACAATAATGTACTAACTAGTTTTGGAGAAAATGCTGATTGCAGTTGTAAATGATGTAAAGCATATGTTTGGATTATTCTTTCTTGGAGTTAAAAGAAAAAATAAATTTCAGCTGCTGTATTATACATGTATAATGAAATGGTTTATCTTTTTCAACGTTATTTTATGATTAATCATAATTATTCATAATGAAACCTCTCATACATAACATAAGAAAATTTATTAATCAGCAGTTTCATGAAGGATAATAGTGAAAAAAAAACAGGTAAAAGAAAATATAAATGGATTCGAAGTAAAACATAAAAAATAGTCAATATTTTTTTTGAATGGTTACTGAAATACTAGCGAAAAAAAATACATTAACAATGGTTACAATTTTAAAATATAGCCTTATCTAAATTATAACATGTGGCAGTGTGTTATAGGTAGATAACACATTATGTTTCATCAACAAAATCCACAACCTTAATTATAAATGTAAAACTGAACATGACTAGCAAAGTGAGCGAACATTGATGTACACAAAAATTCATAATAAGCAAAATATCCATTTTGGTAAAATATAATGATAATACTTATAGCAGATATGTATACTAGGAGAATATTACTAAGCATTCAGTAACTATCAACAATATCACTGGCGATTCTTAGTTGAATTCCTTTCTAGATGAACATACCAACTACAATATTAATAAATGGATTCGAAGTAAAACATAAAAAATAGTCAATTTTTTGTAAATGGTTACTGAAATAGTAGCCAAAAAAAAACATTATCAATGGTTACAATTTTAAAATATAGCCTTATCTAAATTATAACATGTGGCAGTGTGTTATAGGTAGATAACACATTAAGTTTCATCAACAAAATCCACAACCTTAATTATAAATTCAAAACTGAACATGACTAGTAAAGTGAGCTTTAACAGTTGATGTGTTTTTTTGTTAGTTTTTTTTAGCGCAGGGCGGAAAAAAAAGTGCATTGATGTACATTTTTTTGTTAGTTTTTCTCCCAGTGTCCTTCTCAACTTTACAAAATCAACAGGAAACTAAATGTCGAAACAAAAAAAACAAAAAATAGCGACAGCAGAAACAAAAAGAAAAAAAACTAACAAAAATGCGACCACATGCTGCATACCATGTCACAAAGTAAGCAGAGGCGAGCGCAGCTTCAGTTTGACCTGAAGGACAGGCGTTCAATCGCTCAGAAGATCGTGGTTGAGGTGATGGAGAGTTACAACCAGCATGTAGGGATTCCACGCCTGATAGGTCGTAGTCGTTGGTTCTCCAACCCCAACCTAACCAGGGTGATCGCGGGATACCATCTCGACAAGATCGATCCCAAGGCGCAGGGCTGGAGCAAAGAACACCTTCGGTGGTTGGATACGTGCCAGGTTGACTATGTCAAGTGGACTAGCCATCTGCCGGGGTACACTGGTGCTCCTGAGAAGAAGATGGAGGGATACCAAGAGGCAGTGTCGCACTCGCCCAAGGGTCCTTCCCCAGCGAAGCAGAAGGCCGCAGGTGGGGGTCAGGGCGGGCCCTCCAAGCAGCCAACATTGATGGGACCGCCCACAACAGTTCCACCGCCGCAGTCTGGGATGTTGGAGATGCTTGCGAGCAAGTTCAAGATCGCCAAGGGCCCAGCAGCAACTGCTACTGCCGGCAGGAGTAGCAGTCCAGTTCCTGAGATGGTCAGCCCGGCCTCTACGTCGCCTTTGAGCCACACGAGTGCCGCAACCAGTCCCGATGCCATGAAGGAAGTGAGCAGCTGTGACCGCTCAAGCGTCGCGTGGAGGGTCACCAGACGGCCAGCAGAAGAAGTCGAGGCAGTCGCCTCCCAGCAGCAAGGGCGGGCCTTCCCCATTCGGCCAGAAGTGCGATTGCTCTGACTCTCGCAGTCCAGGGCGTGGCCGAGGTGGTAAAAGCCAAAAGACCAGTACTGGAAGGCTGATCGACAACCTCCGGGACAGTAAGCGAGTGTGGCAGGACCAAGCTACTCTTGCCGAAGATGCTCTGCCTGCCCTGCGAAAGCAACACCAGGAGCTGCAGAAGCGGTCGGCCGCTGACAGGACTGCCTACGAAAGTGGGCGAGTGTCACAAAATTGTAGGTAGCCTCATAGTCATATGAAGCATTATCATAGGTAGCCTCATATTTATATGAAGCAGTGAAGTATGTCAGCAAAGTATGTGCACTAGTACTGTGGACACTTGGTAATGGGGAGAGTAATTTTAGGAATCATATAAAAACATCTTTTTTTGGGAAATGTGAAAGCTATTTGTAATTAATGGAAGAACATGGAGCGTTAAAGTAAGTGTTCAAGTTATTTTGGAAAAGCATAAATTGTGGAAGTTATGGAAGAACATGGAGCGTTAAAGTAAGTGTTCAAGTTATTTTTGGAAAAGCATAAATTGTGGAAGTACAGAAGAACATGGAATGCTAAAGGAAGTATTAAAGTTGTTTTTGGAAAAGTGAAATTGACTTAGAGCTTGTGACCATTTGGGCGTGGCGGCAAGGACATTGAGAACATCTGAAAGACATTCAGGGACATTCATTTTACTCATTCTTTTGTTTTATTTGTTGTATAGAAATTAATGTACGTTTGAGGCAAACATTTTTTAAATACTCTAATTTTCTTTTGTACAATAAACTTGTATTTTCAATAAGTTGTGTTTCATTGCAGGAATCATCAGGCCCAATACAATTTCACCTGACACCCCCCCCCCCTCCCCCCCAAAGGGATCTTGTGACATTTATGGCGAGCTTGCCAGGATGATTCTTGCCAGACAGCAGTGAATTTATTTAGTTTGATATTCATGAAGAGGACATGTTTGGGCAATAAAATCACGAAGGTAGGCTTTTCCTACCCCCGGTTACTAGTACAGGATATTGAAATTCAAGATGGCCGCCGAAAATTCATCAATTTTGGAATTAACATGAGGATAGTCTCTTTAACACATCATATATTAGTTTTTTGGTAACTACTTAAATTCCAGTAATTTTGCCAAAGCTGAGGTTGATTCCGTGTGCAAGTTCCAGGTTTTCATGAAGAGGACCACAAAATCACGAGAAAGGTAGTAGTGTTGAGAAAATAAATTTTTAAAAATACCTACTACCTCATGATAGATTTCAAGATGGCCGCCATAATATCTGAAATTTTGTGTAAAAAATCGCCTATGGAGGCTATGTCGTTTTGCTCTATTTCCAAATTATATAATGATTTTGGTCATATTAAGCAATATTCCAATAAAATACAATATAGTGCATTTAAAAAAATGAGGTTAGGCTTCATTCGACCTTGTTATCTTAGAGAAATCCAAGATGGCGCCCACAACCCCCAAAACAGCAAATTTCAATATTAACGGTTTCCTACCCACACCACTCAAACCCTTTTGAAAGTTTAATTATTTCTCACTTGATTTTGGTACAAGGATAACTCATAGTGAATTTGTGTTGTTATTTCCTTCTGTCACCCCCTGGCAATTACAGATATCCAAGATGGCCGCCGTTGGGGTGTGAGGATTGTCAGATTGTCTATAACTATTTTAATATTTGTGATAGAGTTATGGTTTTGGTGTCTACATGTAGGTTAATGAAGTGAAAGAATACAATTTTAGCCATAAAATGTAGATTCGCCATCTGAATGTAGTGAAAATCCAAAATGGCCGCCAACTGGATGTTAAGAATCACAGATTGCCTATAACTTTCTTCATAGTTGTGATAGAGTTATGGTTTTGGTGTCTATATGTAGGTTTTGTAGGTTAAAATATCCAAATATAGCAATCTCATTAACATTTACCAGTCAAGAACTATAAAAATCAAAGGTTGCCACTAAGATGTGAAATATTATACTGATTAATGTGTAATGTCAACAAAACTTTCCGAAAAGTCGATAAATTTTTGACTATGAAACATATTCAATTGCTAATGATGTATATAAACATTTATTTCACCATTCATTTAATTTTAAAATCCTTTTCATGTTTGATTTTTTAACTTACATCATAACAATGTTTGTGTTCTCATTCATAAAAAACTTATCTTAACACAAT
>CM032660.1:60990319-61036598 GCA_019095985.1 Streblospio benedicti | reverse complement strand
CTTAAACAAGAGCATCATAGTTTACAGAAATTACGGTAGAGCAAAATATTATACAGTAGAATAAATAATACTTAGGAACAACTCAACTAATATAAAGTAACTGGGTCTGGTTTGAACTGTTGACAGCCAAATATAATTCACCTGTCATCACTTAGGTGTAGCTGAAATCTGCATTGAAACAGTTTACACGATGTAATATGTGAAGTGTGAACTGTGAACTGTAAAGTCTAAATTTTCATTTATGAGCTGTGAAGTATGAACTGTGAAATGTCCCATGGGGTTGTTGTTCGCAGCTGGATAATAAAGATAAGTGTAAAGTGTGATGTCCCCGCTAGGCTTTCGTACAAACAAGATGGAAAGCAGTTCTGTGTTGAGGGGGTTGACGCAGGGGTCCTGAGATCCTTGTTCCACACTTGTTTTACCCCTATGTTCCATGTTCCACTATCGTTTTGTCCCTGTGTTCCACGTTCCACTATAATTTCTCATGTTCCATGTTCCACTATGAAAATAACCCGAAGAAAACAATTTTGAACACATTTATGGACATTTATAAGCAAATCTTTATAATATGGGAAACTGCCAGGAAAGCTTTGTTGCTTATGGAATTGAAGCCCACATTATATATATATATATAACGTGTGCCGTAGTCTAAAGTATAGCATCCTCATACAAGTCCGGTTTGTTAAGCAATTCATAAGTAACTGAAGATATTGTACCATTGGGTTTATGTACGACTGTATTATGTAAAGTGTAAACAGGGCTTAACACTAACTTTTCTTTCGCGTGCCCAGCAGGGCACTTGATGGTCCAAATCCATGTGCCCTGATCTCATTTTTATGTGCCCTGAAATTTTTTAGCTAAATCGCAGACGGCAAAATAAAAAAATAAAAATAAAAATAAAGACCAAAAATAGTTCAACTATCACATCAACATGAAAACTTCATTTATACATTGTATGTTTCACCATAGGGAATACAACATTGCGGATATGTTGGTCGAGTTTGGCTAAAATATAATAACTGGTACTTTTTAATGGCGTGCCCATCAGGGCACAGGAGTCTAAGATTTGATGTGCCCTGACTTAGATTTTATGTGCCCAGGACATCAGGGCACTAGCTAGCGTGAAGCCGTGGTAAAAGAGCGACGAGATGACAAAATAATCATTATTCTAAATACATGTAGTTTGCAGCGGCTTTGTACATTGAGTACGTTATGATAATTTTCAAAATACTATATTGTTAGTATTTTGTAATAATTCACGCATACTTGCTAGTTTACTTATCATTGTAGCTATTAATATATCATCATACAGCACATGTTTTCAAAAATGCTTAATTATACTGATTAAATTTTCATGTTATTTGCAAACATAGCCCACAATTCTTTATATCTAAATTTATATATAACAATGAGATTTCCGAAACGCTATGTTTTCAATTCGAAACAATCTATTATATTATTATTACAATGTTTGAGCGACTGCCATAGCAGTCTCAATTATATATTATAAAGTAATAGTTACGTAGTGGGGGTGGGGGGGGGGACTGCTCCTTCAGGGAAATTTTGTGTGATCACATGGCCAATCTGAGCCATTTTCTGCATTAATTTTTATTATACAAAACTGTCTAATTTCAAACATACAAACATACAAAGTTTTCTTTACTATAACACATTGAGGGTAGGTTTGAAGCCTTATCCAACCATCCAGCCCAGATCCTTTGTGCAAAGCCATAATGAATACCAGTATACACATGAGCCCAGATACTCTGAAATCGGCCTATTGATTGTCTGGAGTAGAGGTGCTACTGCCTACAAGCACTTACTGAGTGTTCACACTCAGTATTGGAGTGTATACGTGCCAGTTTGAGCAGTGTAAAATTGTTGAGGAAAAGGTAACTGTTGCCAACTGTTAGAGGTTTTAGCCAGGTAGATGTACCGGTAAATGTAAATGTGGTGGTTCATAGTCGTGATGCAAGTCTTGCTCTCACGACTCAACATTTTACCCCAAGGGATAATTCACAAATTACACAAATTACGTCAGCCAAAATTTTGGTATTTTTGACACCCCCCCCCCCCCCCCACACACACACACACGAGCTGACGTCAGCATTTATTCATTTGCTTGGGTGCACATGTCAGCCGTACCATCAAAAAATCATATTTTCAATTTTAAAGTTAAATCTTATTGTTCTTATGCAATAGATATTCCATACTGGACCTTCAAAAATGCAGGTTCTTCTACTTCATGATAGCCAGAAGATCCAGTGGGCAGAAGGCGGAGGCCATGCACACCCCTTTTCGCCCCCAAAATGTCATTTCTATGGTGGGACTTTCGGCATACCGATGAGTATTTGCATTTTTGAAACCCAATTAAATTCAGAGGTTCTGGCGTTCTTTGCACCCGTTTCCAAAAAAGTGAATTTGCCAGTCTTCTTTTTATCCATATTCAACGTACCAGCGTTCATTCTAGGCTGCGGCCAGAATCGACACACTGTGGCAGCCAGAAAACAGTGTCATGTGTTCTATAAATTAATATATTATCTTACTGCATTTTTCAAATTCTTTCAATTCTACTTTTCACAAATTATATCAATCTTCCACTTTTCGTAAAGTTATATCAATCTTCTCAATGCAACCTCAATTGGTACTATAGTCTTTTTTTCATTATTAGCTGAGGATGTGTTTTATAAACACGAAATATATTTCTATATTCTTTCTTTGGTACTATTTAAATAGTATCAACTGTTTTTTAATAAATCTGTTTTAGAGGTAACTATATTGTTAAATTATAGTTAAGCGTGATCTGGAATATCTCTGACTGGTAAAATATCTCAATTGTCTTTAAAACTGGGCTGAAAGCTGAAAGCTGATGTCAGGCAATGCCGACCCCCCACCCCTACCCCCCACGGTCAGCTTTTGTCAGACATTCATGACCTCCCTACCCCCCCCGGTAGCTGACGTAATTTGTGAACGATCCCCAAGTCATTGGCACACTTATGCTAATTACTCACACAAGTCATTGGCACACTGGTGCTAATTACTCACACAATCACTCACATACTTTTTCAACCCAATGACCTGTACCTAATTAATGTGTGCCACAGAGCTGTATGCAACTATTTAGGTTTGAGTTCGCTCAACACCCGTAAACAGAGCCAACTGACAAATGAACCCGCGACTTTCTGGTAACGAATCTAACTGCCTATTCACTCGGCCAAAGAAGCACATTTATAATTAGGTAGATGCTGTAGAAACCAAACATTTGCTGGATGATTGCCACGATTATGAAGTTTAGGATATATTGACTGACACCGCAATACAATGTGGTCCTGTAGTGCCTTCAAAACCTCTCCTATTGAACGAAAGTAGCGTAAAGCCCACTGCTTGGGATGATTGTATCATTCTGGTCTCACAACCTTGGGGTCGTGAGTTCGAGTCCCGTCAGGACCACTTGATAAAGTCAAATGGAAGATATACATTATTTAGTTCATCTTTGCACAAAACAAACACAATTTACCGTTGACAGTTTCGGCAACTCCTGTTGCCATTTTCAAAACATCTCTGCGCATGTCAAGGTCACTCAGCACGACTTCCGATGCCGAAAATCGGGTCGTACACGTGAGAGAGATGAAAGGCCCCCTCGTCTCGGTTCATGACCTGCTTCACACCTCGTATCTTTATCGCCTCCCCGATGGTTCTTGTTCTCCATTCCACCTCCCTATCCAGTACATTCACTTCCTCCCAGTCTATCTCATGATTGTTCTGTTTCACATGGTCTGTGATCGCACTCTTGTTGATTTGGGTTAGGGATTCTTTCCTCGCTGCTCTTGTGAAAGATTCCCCAGTGTTCTGCTCCACATTCTTCATGTGTTCTTTTACACGGGTGCCCAGTTTTCTGCCAGTTTCCCCAACATACACACTCTTGCAAGACTTACAGGGAATTTTGTACACCACTTCACATTTCTCTAGCTTATCCTGTTTGTCCTTAGGGTGAACGAGAATGTTCCCGATGGTCTGTAGGGGCTTCACCGCTGTAGACACTTGGTGCTTATTGAGGATACGTGAAATACCCTCTGTTACCCCTTTTACGTAAGGTAAGATGACTAATCCTTTGGAGCCTGCTGAGTCCTTATTCTTTTTCTTTCTCTTGTCCTTTCCTCCTTCCTTCTTCTTTTTCTATCTGTGCTTTCACTTTTTCAAAAGACCATCTTGGGTAACCACATTTAGTTAGAGCCCCTACTGTGTGTTCTTCTTCTTTCTGTCTATCTCCTGTCTCTGTCACTATGTCATTGCACCTGTCAAGTAGCGTCCGGATCACACCTAGCTTGTGCTGCAATGGGTAGTGAGACGAGAAATGAGGTACTGGTCTGTGTGGGTCTTTTTCCTATATACAAGTAGCTTCACAGTATTATCTGCTTTCCTAACTATTAAAGTGTCTAGGAACGGAATGGTGCCATCTTTCTCCTCTTCATGGGTGAACTTGATGCTTCCTGTGGTATCTACTGTATTGAGATGGTCAGTAAAGTTCTGTGTTTCCCCTTCTTTGATCTTTTCCAATACATCGTCTACGTATCTTTTCCACAACTGCGGTCTGCATGTGATTGGTGAAGTGGCAATAGCTTCTTGTTCCAGCCACTCCATAAACAGGTTCGCGACAATGGGTGACACTGGACTTCCCATAGCTGTGCCAAACTTTTGTTAGTAGATAGCGCCCCTGAACTGAAAGTATGTGGTGGTCAAAATGAACTCGTATAGTTCCATAACATCATTTAGTGTCAAACGTGTTCTATTTTTCAATGTTGTATCCTTGCAGAGTCTGTCGCGGATGATGTCTAATGCTCGGTCTATGGGCGTGTTTGTAAATAGCAACACTACATCGTGGGAAGCAAACACTTCATCATCCTGAATCATCATGGTACTCATCGTTTTGGCCAAGTCTTTAGAGTTCTTTACATGGTGTTGTGTCAGTCCTACCATTGGGCCTAGAAGATCCGCTAAGGCTCTTGAGCTGTTGTATCCTATCGAACCAGTATAATCAACTATAGGACGTAGTGGGTTTCCTTCTTTGTGGATCTTGGGAGTACAATATATTCTGGGGACGGTCTCTGATGTAGGATATAAATGTCTGTATTGAGTTTCTGTAATTTTGTCTTCTTCTTTGAATCGTGTTAAAATCGCTATGAGTTTCTTTTTGTAAGAATTGGGTGGGGTCTTTTTTAATTTTTCATATGTCCTAGCGTCGTGCTGAGTGACCTTGCCATGCGCAGTGTTTGTGTTTGTGTTGTGCAAAGATGAACTAAATAATGTATATATATGTATTTCAACACGATCAAGGATCAAATGGAAGATGTCTCTTCAGCTATGTTGTCGAAACACCGTAAAATTGCAAAAGAAATGTTCAAAAAAATTAAGAGAAATACCATATTCCATGTTCCACAATAACTTCCTATGGTCCATGTTCCACTATTTTTTGACCCCATATTCCATGCTCCACTACCCCGTGTCACCCCCCTCAGTGGCGCCGCTATTATAACACAAAGTAATGACATTAAATTAAGATTGACAGCGTTCCCCTTCTGCTTTCTTTACCACAGTGAACAATGCTTACAAAGCTTTTCTGTGGACGAACATCAAGCAGCCTGAAGCTCATCTACAGCTGGAGCGTGTGGCAGATGGACATAACCTTCCGTCAGCTGATGCCTTCACCAATGTATGGGAGCACAAGTCTTTGGAGCCTATTTTTACAATCGCCCTCCGCGATTGGCTTTACCTACAGAGAGTGCGCCTCTTTAACAATGTCAAAGGCGGGAGAGGTAATGTTTGATTAGGTACCGTGTATCTGTTGCTTTTTTATGTTTTTATTGTTTTTGTTACTATTTATTACACTATACATTACTATTTATACATTAGTACATATTCGTGTACTTACAACAACGACAATGATGTCAGCAGGAAAACGAAAAGTTGAACCTTAATCAATTTAGGGCATGGTGTTTTAAGAAAATGGGAAACTATATCAATATCATGATATTTGATATGTTTTCTAGTGGAACAATCCGCATACAAAATCCATTTGGTTGAATTCATCTACAGCAGCTATTGCAGAAAATGGAGCAAAAACCGCTCCCTTGAAAGCCCACTTTAATTGGTGGAAGCAGTGCCCAAAATCAAATCACCCCGTTGTCGCGTCATGCCACATGGTTGTGTAAAGTTAGAATCCATGCAAGCAACACTTGTAACTCAATCAGATGCCGCACAGTTATTAAGACTACCATCTAACATCCATGGGTCAGTCTAGCCTATTGTCCTCATTACACCTATGTAATATAATTCTACTCTCACCGTTATATTCAAGCAAGCTCCTACCACTTTAATATGTAATAGGTTAGTTCTTATAATACCATATGACATTCTTCAGAAATAACACGGCCATTGTCCATTTATTGCAGGTGACCACCTTCGGAAGTTCTCAGTGTGGGGTAGAACGTTCTATGACAGAAAGGTAGCGACTTCTTTAAAATGGATCTAAGACCAAACTAAATACATTAATTTACATACACCTGCAGGCAAATGCTTGATGGTAACCATATATAATTATATATCTGTAAAGGATATAGCGTACACTACATTATCATGAAGTCAATTATATCACTTGCAGATCTACTGGGGAAAACATGCATTGAAGTTCCTATTTTTCCACCCATGTCGTTTATCATATTCGTGATTTTCTCACATACGAAACTCATTTCCCTATTTCCAGAAAACAGAGATCTCCCAGTGATATACATCGAGTAAATATCACAAGCGTAAAGAACTGTTTAGTCTGGTGACAAAACACCTTGCAGATGGCAGCAACTGAATAGATTAGACTTTTGTGTTAATTTTGTTGTTGCAGCTATGTCATCAATATACTGGAAGTGCTCGCTATATGGACGTTATGGATCTGGAATGTAATGAGGATATTCTGGCTCATAACGTTAACATTGAGCTGGACTGTTGCAAGACCAGTCACCGCAAAATGCATCTGAGTCGGCTGTCACTCACAGAGATTGAGATATTCGGCATCAAGACAGGTAGGGTTCCAGGTTGGGAAGATGCCAATTTTATTTTACCCTGATATGAATATACCCATTACTTATTAACAAAATCACAATAAATGTGAAGTCACTGGCATTAGTGAATATTGCCAGTGAATGGCTTTGATTATAGATAAGCACATCTACGGTACATTTATAAATATATAAACAGTTGTTAGGGCAAATAAGTAGAACCTGGTCAAAACTCCTGATACATCAGTTTTGTTCACAATGTCTTCTATTCACTTAGCAAACACAAGGCAAACAAACATTCTGAGTCTCATCACAGTCCTTAAAAATGATGCGACCAAGTTAGTTTTTATTTATTTTCTATTTGTATTTATTTATTTATTTTGTGTTTGTTTTTGTTTCAGAGCCAGACATTTATTACAAGTTGCTGAATGGTAATTACAATGAGGCCAAAAATCCGGACAAAAATATGATGAAGACAACACACATCAAGCCGTCAAGAGAGCCTTTTTCTACCAATGATAAAGTCCACATACAGCAAGGAGCCTATGCTAGTAGGCATAATTATGCATTGAACGCTTGATCTAAAGAGCAAAACTATTCAAATAAAGTACAAAGGGGAATGATTTTATTTATATTAAAAAACAAGTATTGTAATCATCAGTAGTTTTAGTATGTAGCCCCTGAAGCAAATATGTTTATCATTCAATGAATTAGAGCTTGCTACCTCGCATAGCTGACATAGACCTAGTGACCTAATTCCAAACATTTTGGGAAATAAATACACACATCCTATTTTTGCCAGAATTATGACTTCTTGTATGCAGCAACTAATAGCTCGAGGATACTATTTTCAAATTTCATGCTATCTTTTTGCAGAGAATGCAAGTTTTGACACGCTTCGATATAGTGGATTCACAGCAACCATGTATGTCTTACTTCTACAAGAAAACTCCACTGGGCCATTATTGTGCTTCAGCAGGTTCACACATACGACCAAGGAGGACCTTTTCAAATTTTACACATACAATCAGTCTTGTGAGTCAGTATGCTTATGTTATCCATTTAAAATATCATTGTTAATAGAACGGACATATACGTATAACTTAGGTCAGCCATGTTTGAATGAAATATGTATAAAATAGCAGTCTATGCTATGGTAAAACCTTGATACAAGCTTTACTGACCGTATACTAAGTGCAACATGAAAATTTTTAAACTCATTTACGTGTTAAAGGTGTGTACATTTCTGCCCCAAAGACAATACGTGTTCACCTGGATGATGGCGATGTTACTGTGACCCATGAGGAAACTTTCCCTTCTCAATTGAGGGCAAGAACATGGAGTAGAGTGATGGTGTCTTTTGATAAGTCTGCTGGAGAAGTCAAGATTATGGTTTGTAACTTTATACTGAGTGGGAAAATAAATATAAGATCAATATGATTGCAAAAGTTGAAACTGCAAATGTTTGAAATCGTGTATAACTAGTCAATAATCAAGCATATTATGTTGCTTATAAGTGAAGTGAATTTCGTGTATTATTACATTTATTAAAACTAAATTTGTTTTTTTTAAAAAAAAAAAAAAAAGGCTACCCCCTTCCCATATCAGCAGTGCAGCATTATGCATACATCTCAGGTGTTCCTTTTTTCTGCTGTATATTGAATTTAAAAACAAAAACAAACAGGTGAATGGCGATTTACGTTCGAAGTCAGCATCCTCTTGGACACGGTTTTCACAACTCAAGGGGGAGCTGTCAATAGGATACAGCAGCTTGCCCAGTAAGTTTATCAGCTGGTCAGAGAGGCCATTACATTCTTAAGGACAAGTACTATTGACCATCTATCATTTGTTATCAATTGATCAGTACACACACGCTATTACATAGTCTTTGCGATGTGTTAGTTTTGTACTCGAGTAATTTTTGATCAGTAGTGTGTTTCATTTTTTTAGGACATAATCTTGCACTACACAAAGAAGCAACATTTTCAACACTAAAGAACCTCACAGATGTAGCAACACATGGTTTTGCTAACGCTTCTGTGGATGGAAGGTACGGCAATATGAAACGAAACATTTTTTATATATACACGTTTTCAACCGACTTTTGAGCTTGTTTTTGGCATACCTTCTTGATAGCTTTCAATCCTCTTGGGTATTCGTCAGTCTGCCGCCTAATCATCGCGAGAATCTCGTGGTGTGACGACATCGGCGGCCAGGATTTTGTTGCAGATGTCTGAAGCAGTGAGAAGGGTTATAAGGGATTACGGATGGAGTGTGTACTTCAAACCCAGGAACACTCTCCGTTAACTACTGTGTGCACTCAAGGACCACGCGAAAAAGGAAGAGATCTGTGGTGTGGTGTACCAAATTAGCTGTGAAGGGTCGGAGTCCGAGAAGTGTTCTAGCACATATGTTGGTGAGACTTCTAAGACACTAAAAACTCGCTTTGTTTAGCACAGAAGACCTAGTAGTACTTCACATGTTTCACTCCACTTGCACCAACCGGACAGGCACAACCACTACATAAGCTTGGACAACATTGAAATCCTCGACTGGGACCAGAACACCTTCGACAGGAAGATTCGAGAGGTGGTTCACATCCGACGCCTGAAGCCCGATCTAAACACAAACGTGGGAGCCCTCGACCTACCCGCCATCTACAACAACATTCTAGTGGCCGCCGATGTTATCACACCACGAGATTCTTGTGATGACTAGGCAGGAGACTGAAGAAGATCCAAGAGGATTGAAAGTTATAAACTAGGTATGCTAAAAACAAGCTCAAAAGTCGGTTGAAAACGTGTATATATATTTACAAACTTGAGCAGATGAGTATTCAACATAAAACATTTTTGATCTTATTGCATATATTATAGTGGTCTATCATGCATAGCTTCCCTGCATTCTACTTATGCAATAAAAAAATAGATAAATATCATGGTGGTTCACTATCGGTATCACACGTATTGGTCATGCATTCGAATCCCAGCATAAACTGCTAGCTCTTAGCTTTCATTATGCCTTACTGCTGGCTTTCAGCCTACAGACCTGGCCTGTGATGGCCGAAGGGCGTAGCAGTTGGTGGCTGGTGGACCTCGCGTGGGTCACCACAGTCTACATGGTCATCATCCAGCCCGCTGACCACAACGGCCTCGGTCAAGACCGTAACGGTGCGTGCTCTATCTCTTAATATGATTTTGTTATGCGAATTTGTATGCTCTGCTTTGACATAAATTACAGGTTTATGCTTTATTGTTTTATTTTACTGGATATCTTTACTTTGCAAGTGTGGCGTTATAGTAGATAACCATTTGCAACTTGAGACTGACACGTTAGGGAGTGACCATCATTAATTGTACTGGGGGGGGGGGGTTAGTTGGTGCGGGGTCGCTTAATTTTCTGTGGTCACAGAAGGGAGGGCGCTCAATTTTAATTCAAAATTCAAAGTGAGAGAGAGGGCACTCAATTCTCAAACTAAAAAGGTAATATTTCACGCACTTTTGTTGCGAATTGATGCTTCCTGAAATATGCATGCTTTTGGATTTAACTGTATTGTAATGTAACAAGTCAGATAGATTGCTAAATATGAATTCATTGACCATTGACAGTGAATGATTCATTGCAATACACTTTGAGCAGTCTTCAGGGAATCTGTCCAATATCAAACTTTTTAAAGTACTGTAAAACTAGAAATGTTTACATACAATTTATATTGCGAATTTCATGGTAGGTGCAAAAATGCAAGCTTAAATAGTCAGCAAACATTAATAGCCTATATAAAGTAGGTCCATGATGGACCAAAATCGCAAAATTAAATAGTCACAAAATAACTTATAGATGAAAATTTCAAAATTTAATAGCCACAAAATATTCTATTTTTACAGTATGTCATTGTTCATATTTATCCGTGTGTGTGTGTGGGGGGGGGGGTCCCCCAGTTTCTTGATGTTCATATGGGGAGGACATTCAATTTCAACGCAGAGAGTTAAGGAGCGCATTCAATTTTTTTACCTCATCAATACAAAATTATCGCCCGCCCCCCTGTACAATTAATTATGGTCGCTAGCCGCTCCCTTACACAAGGGATGACTATGACATCAATCGTAAACTGAACAGTGTCATGTAATTGTAAAAGCCATTTCACCATAAACAAGTCCAAATGTTGATTCCTAAATCAAGCTGATTTCTAAACTTTTTTGGCAGGGATAATGTATTATGAGTACTTTATGATGGTGTTAAATGGAAAGGTTTGGGAATTACTTCATAGAAATGTACAGGGTTAGCCTACCGTGCAGGTTCTATGCATGTCTCTGACTGAAAAATGAAAAAAGATATTGCATATAAATTGCTACGTAAGACAAAACCCTTTCATGTAAAAATCAGTTTGATATACATGTATGATTATATCCAGTTATTCATTGAAGTATTATATACATGTACACACTTGAATAGCCTTCAAGTATGATGGACAGCTTCTGGTTCTGCGTCACTATATCCCGAACCGACAAGATGAGTTTAATGTACGAGCACCGGAGGGACTGCGCTTTCGTGACTACTGTACTGGCTTTGATATTAATGCAAGAGAGAAGTAAGTCAATTTCATGTATGCAATGCTATAAAAACGTAGTAGGTTTTGGTTTATTTACAGAACTGTTTTACAAGATGACATATTATTCACATAGAATAATACACAAATAACTAGATATAGAAATAATGTTAGAGGAAATATAGGGAGTATATATTTTGAATAATTTGATTTTGAAAATACTATAGAAATATTTGTACTAGAAAACTGATGGATCCCTCCACAGTTGGTTACCTAACCTGCCAAACAAACAAGGACCACATTGGAAATAAGCATTACATATATATATATATATATATATATATGTACGCTTTCATGTGCTATCCTAGGAACATTAGTTCCTGAAGAATATCAATCAATCATTCAATCAATAACAATTCAAACATTAAAAGAATTCAATTCTAGAATTGTATATAATAGTTGGGTCATTTGGGGCACTTTCGTGACCGCGGAGAGACTGAAAAGGTTTATTGATTGATTTAAGCTCTGAAACAGAGTTGAGCGGGGATACCCCTCGCAAAAGTCTGGGCAGAATGCGTGAGAGGCCAAAATCCAAAATGGCTGCCACTGTTCTAACAAAAATACACCTTTTCTTAATATGTGACATACAAACATGTATAATACACCATTTCTAATATTTATTTTAGGTACATGAAATTCATTTATGATACTTTCAAAAAGATTTGACCTCATCTTGACCTTCAAATCAACGATGGGCACTATGAATTCTGAAAAATCACAAGATTCTTAGTATTTGACATTAGATGACTGGAGCATATCAATTTTATAGTTTATGGAGACATGGAAGTGATTCTTTATAAGCTTCCAATGATTTGACTTTATCCTGACCTTTTTAATGATAAGATGTCAATTTCTATGAAAAGCCAAATTTAATGTAATTGACCTATGAATCTTGTTTTGAGCGGCATAACTTCAAAATGTTTAGTGAAAGATGAGAAAATAACAAACTATTTGAGAGTTGAACAACTTTTTTAATGTATCAACCAGCAAATATCAAACACATATTAAGGCAAAAGTTATAAACACTAACTAGAAACAAGTGATCACTAAATCATGAAAAAAGTAGTCTAAACCTCATCAACCCAAGCAAACATCATTTGAGTACACTATTGGATAATTGCTAAATGAATACATATTAGACCAAGCTCATCAATGTCAGTTTCACCATTGTTGGCTCACAGATTTTGCATTCGGTGCAAACCCAGCGGCGTGACGGGGCGCTATGTTTTTCTCCGTGATACAGACGAGTATCGCAAGTTCACTTTCTCAGAGGTTCAGGTTCATGCCAGAGGTACGTACGCGTATAGGCGCTTGATGTCAATTCCTATGTTTATAATCAAGGTATACATGTATATGTGATGTGGGGGTAATATTTAAAAAAGAACAGAATTCGTGAAAGTAACTCACTGTACTATTAGAATTGGTCACGTTCCTCACTTGTTTTAACATAAACACTCACAGAGATATTGAAATAATGTGTTTTACGTTGTGTTAGAGAAAATTTCCATGTGTGATATAATATTGTAGTGATAAGTTTGCGCTAGAATAACTACAGTATTGCCCAGCGTTCATGCCTTCCAGAGCCCAATGTAGCCTATCAGAAGTGGCACACCTACCAAAGCTCCACAGCGGACCTCAGAGGCCCGATATTCGCTGTGGATGGAACGAGGTACAATTTCCGTAGAATGTTTTTTCTTATTGTGTCATGAAAGTCATCATCAATCGTGAAAAAGCCCTGTTTACCCAGCAAAGGAATCTGAAATATTGGTATTTATGAGTCCTGTCACACAGTTCATCCTGCCAGTCAATTAGCACCATCAACAGAATAAATACAATATCAAACTAAACCACTTAAATTAAGTTTGTATGGCCAACTTTCAGCTTTTGAGTGTGTGTATTTTACAGCTCTTCGTGGAGTAGCACCCACCGTGAGCCCCGGCCGTGGTGGGTGGTGGATCTGGGTCGCCAGGTGCGGGTGACACGCGTCTCTGTCAGGCCACGGCAGATCACCAGTCTACCTCGCTCACGTACGTGGGGCAGGCAACATAATAGTAGCATGATTCTGAATGTGGCGTACACTGCACGCACTACATTACTTATGTGGTAGATGTGATAGATGTGCCAAAATTGTACAATGTATTTTGTATTGCAGCATTTCAACCACCACCAAAAGAGTTGCTTACCCCAGTGAACTGTACGTACGCCAGTAAGTAGTTTTACTTCTTTCATGGTCATTGGTGTGTTATAATTCTCACCAGTGCAAACCACTTTGAATTGCTTGTCATAATTAATCATATGAATACCAAACTGGACATATGAATCAATAGCAGTATGCTGCATCTTTGTGTTCACTTTTGGATTGGTAGTTTACCATTGCAGCCTCACTGTGCACGTTCGATGTATCTAATCATGCATCACCCCCTCTGGGCTGTGTGTTTAAGACCATTGGCACCAGCCCGTGGCAGATTTCGCGTGGAGTGGACGCAGCATCCGCCAACTCCCCACCCTCTGACCACACTCACAATGACCCCAACGGTGAGTCTGAAACCTCTACTCAACAGTCGTGTTAAAGATGGCATTGTCTTAGTTTGAAATTATGGTAGGTAAGTCTGAAGTTGGATGTAAAAATGATAAAGGTGTGGATGCGTCAATTTACCACCAGCAAAATAGACTACGTATTGTGGGGAATGGTCAGCTGCATGTAAAACTGTCTACCAACGTTTACTCAATAGTAGTGTGTAGCTAGTGTAAGGCTGCTGTCTTACCTTGAAACTATGGTTGGTAAGAGTGAAGCACAGCAAAAATGGCAAATGTGTAAATGTACTGGACAAACAAAAATGCTGAAGTGAATGGTCAGCTAAATGTCAAGAATCATTTAGATTTCTACCAGTTGATATAATGGGAATGCGTTTTAGCTGTTTTTTTATAATCAATAACTGATTGTCTTTGTCTCATGTCACTGTTTTCAGCATGGTACCTGGAAGCCAAGTTCACAGCAGAGACTGACACTGAGTTTGTCACTGTGACACCAGACTTGAGCGTCCTAGGTCCAGGGCCATTCTCAGTGGAGTTCTGGATGTACCGATACAGCCACCCGCCACTGATGGGGCACTTCTCAGTGCTGGAAGGAGCACCAGGACAGGAACTTGACCACTTCTCTGTGGTCTATTCTGAACCACCTCAGCAGAGTGAGTACTGGGCCACAGTCAGTTAAATTGGAACGTTTGTTTTAATTTTCTAATTTAGCAATGATAAACCCAAGCTATTGAAAATTTAACTGAAGGTTGTCCTTGAATGATGCATATATATTGGCATTGGCCTTCCCTTCATCTGGTCAAGGATGCCATACTGTTCTCTTTGACATAGACTAGTAGACTATTTTGATTCACTAAAAAGTTGATAAATAATCCATCAGGCAAAATTGGCGTAGTTGTTTCTCTCGTGAATACATAAGTACACATGTACAAGTACCTTGCATATATTCAAAACAAAGCACTTTGATTGCCCTTTGCAGATACGAGCACGCCGTCCTGGCAGCGTGTGTCAGTGAACACTGCTCGCCCGAGCTCCACGATCCTCGCCTTCTCGTACACGCCGCCTGCAGGGCAGGCCGTCCGCGGCCACAGCAGCATGGCCATTGACGACGTCAGCATCACCTCGTGCATTCCGCCTCCAGGTCAGTCACAACGTCCTCATTGCTTAGAGTGTAATGGAGGAGGCCATGGTGTGTGTCTACCTCTGGCATGTGTATTTGAGCATAACCACAATGTCCTCTTCGCTTGATCACCCATCACTGGAAGACTTATGTGGGAGCAGCAGAGCGCAGTAGACTTCACCCTTTTATTTCCTCCAAAAATGGGATTTTAATAGTTTTTTTTTGTACCTGAGCAAGCTTTTGCACACATGAGACAGATCCAGCTTTTTAGAAAAAGGTGGGGGGGGGCCGCACTTAAATGGATTTCATATGTTTCGTATGAGCAATCGATGGTAGACATGCCAAAAACCTTACGAAAATGAAGTATTTTGGTGGGAAAATGGGGGTAGGGCGCATGCCCCTGCGCCCCCTGGATCTGCCTAAGACCCATGGATGATCACCGCTTGGTTACAATCCCTTTTATGGAAAATCTAAATCTCCTGGTATGATTTCATAATTCTTGCCCATGGCTACAGATTGTGGTGGAGGGGCAGTGGACATATGTTTTATATGTCAACACTATTGAACGTGCCATGAAATTAAATATTATGAGTTTTTCTTTCTTATACCATTATTTTTGTGGAACCTATTGGAATTGATAATGACCGAGTTTTGAAAATACAAGTAAAGATTTTAGAAAAGCCTGAAAGCAAAGAGAATTGCAGGTACATGCATACAAGTATAGTGAGAAAAATTGAATACAACATCTATATTGATAAAATGGTGCTTGAATACGAAAGGATATATTTCAAAGTACGGTGGTGAGAGTATACGCCACTGCATCATGATGAAAGGATAAGCAAATAAAATGCATGATAGTTCTGTATTTATGCAATTCGTATATTCTGATGATCAATCTTACCCAAAACATTCAAACTATGACAATGTGTGCATGATTGTGATTTATAGTGTGTTGTATTTTGGCTTCAAGATACGGAGTGTCGTTTTCACAAAGAACATGACAAGAGCCAAGATTATAGCTCACAATGTCCACACATCCTCTCCTATGACGTCAACCATGTGTCAGGCTGTTTGGAAAGAACCATTGAGGTAAAGCGTTTTTTCTTATAATTCCATGTTTCTTAACGAGTTTTGTGTAAGATACAGGGCTTACCACTCTGAGTATCAGATGTCAAGCAAATTACGCCTGCGCCCTATGTATCACACAATATTCTACGCTGAAATGTGCCAAGTCTGTTTGAGTGGACGTTTCTGGACGGCAAGCCGGTTGCGTATTGGATATCATTGAATGTGAGCATCATAATGTATATTTTTGTATGATTTATGTTGGTTTTGATTGCCTGATGCTATGGTATTATTGTAGTATGGTGGGAAGTGACAGAAAAACATCTTGCAAAATGACATCTCTGATCATTTCGAACCGATGGTGGAAATATCTATAAAGTGGATAATCCACGTAGAAATACCCCCATATTTCCACCATCCTATCCACGTAAAAAGGACTAGCCCATATTTCCACAACCAATTCACGTGTAAAATTGTTGTTGGCTCCACCCTTTTTTCACCAAATATCCACGTGGATAAAGATGCTTCATTTCTACGTGCATTCCACCATAAATTGCAAACTGGGTGGTGTGTGTTGCGTCCAGTTATCTGAAGTGCAAAAAGCACGACTACAGGGAGAGTCAAAGAAAGTAATCTGATTTCACCCTGCGTTCCATTATTCATGATACAAACAGTATAATTAGTTACACTAAAAATCGCACGTTCGGACAATATTCACCACATTCACCCATTGAATCAATGCATATTGACCTCAAAACCATGATATATTTCTTCAATATCTCACTGACTGAGCGACTGATGTACTGTGACAAAACCCATAGTTCTGTTAGGGTGTCCAGTGCGCAGTTACACAGGTAACTGCAGAGTATAAAGTAGGGCTACCTAATAATAAGTTGCACTGGACTAGGTATTAAGATCCCATGTTACACACACCTGTTAGGTTGTTTTGTTCACTATGGCCACTTGTAGGATTAGTGACTCAGTACACTACCACCAGTACTGAGGTAGCCATTAGGGCTTTAGACTTGAGCTTGCTGGTTCGGACAGCACAGGTAGGGCCGGCAACCTCTTCTGCCGTTGAGAATATCCTCCCATTCCACCATCTTCGAGGCTTAGTTGGTGGCTACCTCATCTCTCTCTGCGTGGACCTTGTAACCCGCGTATAGCGTGATCAGGGAGGACGCGTGTCAGCACTGGTGTGAAGTCCTCCGGCGGGATGCCTTCAGTGAGACTAGGGTCTGCACACCACTCACACAGCACCTGGTAGGGACCCGGGTGTGAGGTGTACGTGGTCGTCATAACATACACAACGAGGAGTAGGTCGACCCCGAGGAGTTGGAGCCATTAAGCTGCGCCTACGCGCTTGTGCGTAGTGCGAGCCACGGAACCCGCCCTGCCGGCCATGTGAATACGGCAGGTCACGTAGTTTCACGTGGGTAGTGAAACCCACTTTGTTCACAGTACGACTATACGAGACTAATAATTGTGTTCATGTGGCAACAAATGCGTTAACAATAAATATTCTGGCAATACATATCAAATCGATCAAAATGAGGTACATTTATATCATATGTTACTATAGATTGCAAATTGAGAGTCCTATGCAAACGTTTTATCCATATATTTTGTGAGTTTACAAACGATGCCATAGAAACGGGCACATATCTCTGATCGCCATCATGTTGATGTCTGCAGAGCAAAAATCTGCATCAGCGTCACACAACATGGTGATCGCCCTGGTTGGTTTCCATGGTAACACATCTTTATGTCTGATACTTGTAAATTTCACATGATCCACCGGCTGTGATAATTCACTGGATTCACTGGCCAACGTAAATTTTAATCTCACTGCATTGCATAAATCCCAAATTCATATCATGGTTACCCATAATGCATAGGGCACATTACACCGCAAGGTGGGTCTACAGCCAGTCCACTGCTAAAAACGCATAGAAAACGTGAGGATCCGTGAGTGTACGGTGCAGCAAACGTACGTTTTTTCAAGGCCGTACGGTGGCCGCAGAAGAAGTTTGTCATGCCAAACTTCTACGGCCACCCTACGTCATGGTCTGACCGTAAGGAGGCAGTGCGGCGACATTACGCAAATATGTAATCACAAAGGATTTAGCCGCATGTTGCCAGCACCGGTACAGTGCCGGCGCGGTGTGTTCTCTGTACCATGAACGTACGTTTGCCTTACTTTAGTAATCACACGGTGCGTAGAGCGTAAGTTATACCCGAGTACAACCCACGTTCGATGCACGCTGATCGCACGGCCACGTCAATGAAAACCATTCCCCGTGCTGACGCACCCATAACGCTAGTCTCGCGCAACACAGACCAACGTACAGTGAGCTCCAGCGAACTGTACGTTGGTCTGGTAGCACACCGTTATAGACTTTGCTCGATACGTTGACCACCGATTCGATTCTTCCCGTCTTGATAACGTCAATTGGATTCCATATCCAGGTGTTGTACATGATTCCATGCCATTTTGATTACCATCTATTTTATTGGACACGTTGTATACGCACTGACAAGACGCGTATATACTAAATTGCCTAGAATTCAGACCATCAATAAAATATCTAGCTTGTTTACAATAATGTTAATGGCTGCAGGCTTCAGAGCAACCTCCAAATCAAGGCTCCTTGTAAAGCAATTTGTCCGTCTCGCTGAAAGAGGACGTTATGATTCCCTGTTGGAGGTTGGCTTCAGAGAATACAGGGCGACCAGCTGTAAAGCGTGGCGCGTTCATTAAAACGTCATCCCTCCAAACAATACGTGCGCCGCATTTCTCTGAACGTCTTACATGCTGTTTTGAACGTTATGCGTTTCATATGGTGTAGGCACTACAATGACCTCTGAACTATGTCACATGATACAGTCGGCTTATACCAACTTTCTGGTAAAAAAAAATACAAACATGACACTATGATTCCAGTCTCACTTGGCGAGACACCACGTGGCCCCGTCAAAGCGAGGCTGGGTGGTCGAGTCTAACATAACGCACGCAGCCCGTGCTGATGTGCCCACAACTGTACTTTTATCACTGCACGCGGAAAACGTCGTAGCAGCCCCCGACACGCAAAACATGTGTACATTGTGTTCGATAATAAAAATTATCTTTACCTCATACAGAATCTTACTGATCCATCCCAAGACTTAAATATCCCACCAATAACGTTAAGTAAAAGCTTCAAATTAATATACAATAAAAGTGTCAGATATTCATGGAAACATCATTTAGTGAACAAGCAACAACAACCAATTTTCTAGCAACACATCCACACTGCTATATATACTAGGTGTGTCTACCTTTACATTGAGGTCTGAGACATTGGAACATGAATGATAATATAACCTAAGCCCAGACGCCCACGAAAAACTCCAATGTGTACTTGACCTCTTTTGACGTTCACTTTATTGAGGAACACAATATAGAGCCAACATGGCCCGCTCTCTCCATTATCAAACTGCACGCAAAGATACATTGGGGTCTTGAGAGGAAAATCTTAATCGGCGTCAAACATATTGACAGTATTGTGATTGCCCAGATTTGTTTCCAGGGCAACAACACATGCTGATGGTTAATACTTGTATTATTCACCTGATGCATCCACTGTGATAATTTATTGGCCAATGAAAATCATATTTTCAGTGCATCACTGAAATCCCAAATTCTTGTCTCTTCAGGACTTCTGATACTCAGAGTGGGGTTTCGAGCAGATTAGAGAATTTCAGCAATTTACTATAAAGACTATTTCATGAATTTTATCATCATGTCTGTATACAACAAACTGATTGGCCAAATAACATATTTTGGGCATTTGAAAAGTCCTATAGTCAGCAAATTACCAAATTTAGACGAATCATAATGTGACCAACTTGTGGTAGAGACCTTAAGAAGAGTTCTCACTAATGTACGTTTTGTTTTAAGTTTGAAATAAAAGCTTCTAGTATCTTATTTAGTTTTTTAATGGCAAGTGTATAACCATTGTACCTTAATTAATGTATTATATCTTATAAATTGCAACTTGCATGATGCGCTAAAATTCAAAAAATTTGTGTTACACAAATGATATTATTATATATATATTTTTAAATTTATGACGATCGATAGGGTTTCACACTATTCTGGTCATCTTACAGATTTTAGCCCATGATAATAAGTACATTTTATGACCACATTCCTTATGTAGTGTAAACTTTAACAAATGAAAAAGTATTTTTGTACAAAGAATCTATTTTTTCAATGATCACATGAGAACTCTTTTACTGTATCTGAAAATCATTTATGTACTTTTACGGTACTGGGAAAATTTTCAAACTATTTACAAAATAGATAATATGTAACATAATGCACTAAACAGTAGTTTAAGTAGAGCAATCTTTGTTTCGTCAAAAAAAATACAAAAACAAAAAAAAAACAGCAACAAAAAACCTTCAGAGCCACAATAATGCATTATTCTTGATAAATGTCCCGCATGAATGTTTTTTTAGTAATTGGTTTTCCTTGGAAAACCTGGATATACTGCTGACTTACAACTGAAGTCATATTTCCTACAGACGATAATATGTTATTCTGTAACCCAGAGTGGGGGCAATATGTTCACTTGGCAAGAGGACCTTGGGAAGTGTAGTATACGTCTCTGTGTCAATATGGGCGACCTGAAACTACAGAGGACAGACCCGGGCCGAGGCGTGGACATATACGTGCTGCAGTGTCACTTGGAAGGTAGCGTATCTACTTAAACTTTTGAAGATGAACTTTCTATATACAGATGAGTTTGAAGGTTATAAGATGTGAATCAGATTGGGTATTTTCCGGGTGTGTATGTCCACACACATGTACGTGTGTAGAAAATCTAAAGCATAATGTCCAAAACATTCAAGAATAGAAACAATCACTAATGAGAAAGATTTCTGTTAAGTTTTGGACTAAAAATATGCGGAGCGTTCATATTTCTTTTTTGCCAGTATCATCTGCCATACAGGTAAAAGAAAGAAACTTTTTCCAGGTGGATCACAGTATAGAGTGCACGTTTTCAATGAGTACGAGCCCTTCGAAGCACCTGCATTCTCCAGCGCCAAAACATCGAGAGAAGCCGACTCGAAGACGTCGTGTGCCACATTTGACCACAACGTCCCCTTCGCTGTGGCATGTGAATCGCAATTGAGAGGCCGTTATGTGGGTGTCCTGCTGACTGGCTACAACGTGTTGGCACTGGAGAGCGTGGAGGTGTACACTACCATGGTGCAGCGTGAGGGAGCAGGTGACCAATCACAGTTGTGGTAGTCGCTGGCGAGGGATAGTAAATTTTCAAATGGGATGGTTATTCTTTTACGTAGAATGAGTAGTTCATCCTATTGTTTCATTGTAATTTATCTATACTATGCACCTTCATCTTACAGTATATTTTGACTATATACTGTGTCCGCATCCCACCATAGGCAGATCCACCAAAATACTTCTTTTTCATTGGGTTTTTGCCGTTCATGAAATTGGCTTTGGGTGGCCCTTAAGTAGCATGAGTGGTTCCAAAACGCGATCTGCCATTGGCTGCTGCTGTTGTTCTATATAAAAATGGTTATCAGATTAGTCCCTGCTTCTAAATGCTCACTGAAATTATACGTGACCAAACCAATCATTAGTCACACAAGATAGAGTGCAATCTTTATGGTGGAAGTGGACACGAAAATTGACCTTTTCCCAGAGCCAAATGATCAAATTTTAATTGGAGTGTGGTGGTATAAATTACGGGGTGGAATAGCTTTCATAACACGGTTATGAATTATATATCATTATATATTTTATGGTTGTTCTGACGTCATGACTCTGTCGTCACTTTTCAGACGGTAATTTGGCGTTCAAGCGGCCAGCGTACCAGAGCTCTCAATTTGTAGGCAGAGGAGCTTCACAAGCTGTGGACGGCCTCATGTGAGTGTGCAACTTTCAAATGGATTAATTGTGTTATTATTGTAACTATATTGTAGTATTCTCTTTCTCTCTCTCTCTCTCCTCTCTCATCCGTGCCTTCTGCTGCAGCCATGACAGCCCCCGGCTACCACCTACCCATGCGGAGATTGCCACACAGACGTCCCCGTGGTGGGGCGTCGACCTGGGAGCCGTCTACACCGTGGACTCGGTCCATGTCTACTTTGCCAGTGAGTAGATGTCTAGAGATTTTTTGATGGATGTTTTACCACTACTCAGATTAGTACAATGTATTATCATATGTAACAATGATCTTGCAGTGATTGTCTAACATTCTTTTTTTTTCACTATTTTTTTTCATAGACAGAGTGTGTCGTGTCAGTCGTGTATGTACACGGTCATGCAGTCATACATCTCATTATTATATCAAATCCTTGGGGTGGGGTGGGGCACTTACCTTGATATCAAACAGCGACGATGCTTCCCTCGAATATTTTCGGTGTGCAATTGATAGTGAACTTTCATTAAAAAAACTATTTCATAGTGGCTATGACAAAAACTATGTATTTCATAGCTGCCGTTAGAATTACACCCCCACTTCCAAATAGTTGAAATGAGAGAAAAAGCAAGGAAATGAGAAGCCTGGATTGCGAAGAGAGGTACTTTATAGCTACTTTATCCCAACATTGAGTTTTCATAGTTGCTGGGCATCACAAAATGGCAATTCATAGCTGTTGGACAGTGAAAAATAGGTATTCATAGCTGCTATAGGGAGGGGGAAGGTGGGTCGCTCGGGGGAACATACTCATCGACCGGTATGGCCACCGGGTATCAAATGAGATATACATAACAAATATTAAAGGGTACATAACATTACATCATGTGGGTTACACCTATTATATACTGCAGTGTATAATTCCCCCTGAACAGAGGTCCTCCAAAGCTCTGGCCAGGTGTACGTGTACGTGCTGACCACGGACCCGCTGCAGGGCTCCATGGAGCGCCCGGCCCTCCCGGCCCATGCCCTCTGTAGCGAGTTCACCTTCACGTCGCGATATCGCGACGTGCACATCGCAACGTGCGCGGCATGGACCCGCGGCAGGCACGTGGTCGTGTCGCGGCAGGGCCGAGGCCACTCGCTGGCCCTTGAGGAGGTCAAGGTGTTCAGTGGTGAGTGCTCTGCCTACCTATGGCGGGAAAAGTGTGTCATATACGTATGGTTTAGACGTGTCTGTAGTGAATGTACACGTGTGTCTACTTTGGCGCGGTTTTTGAGTCATATTTGTTACATGTCACACGCAACTGAATTAGTTTACACGTGTCTGATTTGAGTTAAGACGTGTGTCAATTTCGCGCGATACCTACCTATGTCTACATGTGTCTTTTTAAAAACAAAGGAGCTACCACTGCTTCCTGTAGTTGGCTCTTCTTCTATAGGTCTGTACCCAGTGTAGACCAATGCATGATAGTAGTTTTGTATCATTGGGTGATCTTGCCATAGTCGTATGTATTGAGGTACTGCATTTATATATTGTCTTAATTCTACAGTACACGTTTTACTGATTCCAGACGGCAACATAGCATACGGCAAGAAAGCATACATGACCAGGACAGCCTACCCGAACCGGGGCCCCGGTGTCGCCGTGGATGGAAACAGGTGCGTCCGCACTTGCAGATCTAATCTGTGAAGTTTTGGCTCATTTATCTTCTCTGGAACGCAACTCTATTATGCATTTTTGTAGTTCAAGTTCACTCAATGGTCATGTTGCTGTATATAAACTTTTATTGGAATGGTATAATAGTAGAAAGCCTACTAAAAGGGGTACCGTTTATTATGCCCGAGGGAATATTTTAAAAAAGCTAGCAACCACCACTTATATGACCAAGGGAAGGGCCGGAAAATTAGTTGTAATTTTAATGCGATAGAGACTGAGTCTTTCAACATAGTGTTTCATTTTTTCATACCCACCAGGCCATAATAAATGGACCATGGTACCCCCTATACGGACGGGTTCGGTGATTCTTAGTGGAGATAATGATAACTTTTGTCAGGAACATGATGAAATTCTGGTTTGGCCAGACGATATACGAGTCGGTGCGAGGCCTGAACGAGGTTGACTTGCCGTGGTGGTCGGTGGACCTCGGTCTCATTACCGCCGTCCACATTGTGAAGGTGTACAGCACGGAGGCAGGTATGGAACAGATCCACTATGATCACAAGTGTTTCTTAATCTACAGATTTCTATCGTATAGAATTAATAAATAATCCCAAAACAACAATAGGCTGTAGTACTTCATAAAAACCGTGCAAAATTAGCTATAATGTTAGACTATGATCTGCTGCACTGGCTGTTAACAATAAAATTGTGCTAGTGTTAAAAAGCAAAATGTTTCCTCATTTATGATTTTTCTATAATGATCAAGAAAATAACACTGCTAAACTATGACCTCTCCTCTCTCACCTTAAGAGGCTGCCATGCGTCTGCACAACGCGTCCGTTCACCTGACCACTGAGCCGACCAGCTGGCTTGACCAAGACCTGGGCCGGTCACTGTGCGACCGCCTCCCGCTACACGGTGGCCCTGTCCCGCCGGTCAGCCTGGCTGACTGCCGGATGCTGACCAGGGGAGGCCGCTATGTGGTGGTGGCTATACACCATGTGGGGAGACTCGTTCTCACCGAGGTGGAGGTCTTCCCGCCCAGTGAGTCTTTAGACTACTCTATTTCTAGGATCCTGATATAATCGTAACTTCAACAGTAGGACTACTCACTCAATTCGAACTTTGACCAGTTGAATTTATGAATAAATAGGTACCTCAAGTTTTCTCAATTTTTAAAAGTAAGTATGCACTGCCTTCAAATGGACTCTGCAGTTGGATGTCTACTGGTCTGTTGGGACTTATAATTAAAGTGGCAAATCATGACATAAAAGTACAGGCATGTGTAATAATGTGGCGTGGCAGCTCCTAAATTCCTAATATAAGAAACTTTGCAAGTCCAATGCATCCGTGTGACTGTGAACACTGCTCTCATGGCTGGGTCTTACGAAGTAAGTAGAAGTGTCTGTTGTTTGCATTGTCCACATTTCAGTGAAAAACCTGGCCCTCTACAAGACTGCTCGGGTGAGTGCATCAGAGGACCGTTCGTCGAGCTACCAGGCCGTGGACGGTGACCACAGGTCAGTACCCGCCATCTAGCGAATAAACACTATACGTTTGCGTGGTTCTTAACCAGAAGAACATGTATTCGCAGTCCAAAACAGCTTTTCTGTTTTTAATGGCGTCTACTAAAACATGGGACGGAACGGAACACGTGACGGAACGGCGCCGGGACGGAGACGGCTGGCGGAACGCTGACAACGTTCGTGAACGTGCTCTCGTAAATGGAGAGGATGATGATGGTTGGTTGAATGACATCGACTACTGCATGGCAGTATGCAAAAGTCAGTTTCCCACTATTAGTGGCATGCAGTCTTGCTTGAGCGTCTGTTCAAGGAGAGCAGAACCCATGCAAGGACCAGCTGTCCAAATAGTGAACACGTATCCATTTGGCAAAGGTCAACATTGGATCCTGGTATCCACATTACACTGTGATGATGGTGTCAATGACATATATGACAGTGCACAAGGCTCGTATTTACGTAGCTCTGTGGTTTAATGTTTGGCAAAGTACATCCCAACAAAAAACGGTGATAGCCGAACATTCAAATTCATTCTCTGCGACAACGGGACGCCATGGGACGTTATGTCTGATGGTCAGCACCCTTGAAAACACGAAACACGATAACCACCATAGAAAACGATGAATATAATCATTAATGAACTCACGGGACGCCACGGGACGTTATGTACGATGTGTACCGTTCCGTGGTTCGTTCCGTCTTACTTGATATTGTGATATTATTTGATATGTTGATATTGTAACTTCTTTTGAAGATCTCGACAATTCATATGACATTATGTTTAAAATCTAGAACTTGAATAAAATACACTATGGACTACATTACTTGTAATTTAATTATACCCATGTGTGTTTCTTGAATCAACTTTGTGAGTTGTGAGTGATTCACCATCATTGTCCATATGTGCGCTCACATTGAACGTATTTTGTTAATAAACTAGCAAATTTACTTGTATTTCTCATCGCTGGTCCTCATTTGCATTAAAATGAAAGTGAAACTCAATTTTAATTATTATGATAGTAATTACTTTAACAATACAAACTCCTCATTGTGTTTGAAACTTACATCTGACTGTAAATGAATAAATAACATTCATTATGAGTTGCCCCTCAAATTTGGGTCGGACATTTTCGGCTGCTTTATTACTACACGAATATTGTACTTTTAATTTAATAATTTTTATATTTATTTTCAATTCTTTGCAATCATAATTTTGACTATAATATCTTTAAAACATAAATAAATAGATTATTAAGATAAAAGTACAATTATATTAGGAAAACATTTAAAACTGCATAACAGGCATAGGCAGATCCAGGGCCGGGGGGGCGGGGAGCTCGCTTTTCCCATGGTTTTTGCCATGTTTGCCATCAATCGCGCGTATAAACCCATGAAATCCCCCCACCCAACCCCCTTTCTAAAAAACTTTGATCTGCCCGAGACCGCAACATATATATGATATATAGACACAGAAGTTTATGAATGGTATGCAAGATCATCTAGAAATCCAAGTATATTAATGTACTGAATGCAGGTGGTTTTATCAAAATGTATTTGACTGATGATTACATTCTGAAATAGGTACCAACAGACTAAAACAAGAATTAAACAAAGTGGCCAATTTTACTTTATTTACACGTTACACATTATCACCTATACAGATTTACATAATTTTTGTCTACTCGATCGTTAATATGTATATTTACCATAATACCTAAACCTTCATTACTTTAATACATAAGTCAGTTTATAGATTCAAAATATACCTCATGACAAATCAACATACTCAACTATGTTACTATGTTAATACTATGTTAATAATCCGAGAGCGTAAATGCACAATTAATTAACTACTTGATTCCCACTTGTCATAGAATTTTCGAGCAAAATTTTTGAAATATAATTCATGTTGGAGAATCCTAGGTAATCGTTCCTCCAACACAGATCTGGAACAGTTAGCTTTCCACAATACCTTTCGGATTGTTATAAAGCTTATTTCCTGGAGAGACATTAGCGGTTTTGTTTTATAAGTCAATGCCAAAGTCTGTTGACGCAGAGCATTAAAATCATCGCGGAATTCCTGAGAAAAGTGGGCATTGGGTTTATTTAGATAATTGGGAATTTTGAACAGATGGCTGCGTGGCAAAACGGTTGCTGGTATGTCAGAATGAACTTGTAATTCTAGTAGAATTTCCAAAAACAGTGACGCATGCTTCGGCTTAGAAAAGGCACGGGAGAAATACAAGCTCAGTCCAATTTCCATTACTTTCATGAGGTATAACCTCACTCCATTCGCTTGGCAGCAACCGCCGACAACAGGAATTATTACATCAAAAGCCCGAAAGTCCTTAAAATGCCACAAAAGACATTCCAGCATTTTCTTCATGTCGACAGATGGCTTCGTCCACTTCAAAACATCCAAAAGCATTCTTAGTTTCCAAATTTCTGGTAAAGTTTTTGGGAAAAGACGATCTAAAAGCTTTTCTGACAGAGCTGCCCTGTCACATCGCTTTTTACAGTACAATTCTAGTGGAGTAAATATGTTACGGTCTTCAACTTTAGCTCCCTTGCTCAATAAAAGTTCGACCATAGCCTCTGTAGTACTATGGTTTCTGGTTATTGCCTCTCTTAATAGTTCTGTTGCTTCTTCTTCACCCAACTGAGTGTTCTCATCGCACATCGCTTGAAACAGATCAATTCTTGCCCGTCTGGCTGCTATTAACAACGGTGTTACTTTTTCAGAATCCTCGTTACATGATGCCCCCTTTTCTACCAGCAATTTTACAATATCCAGCCTTCCCAAAGACACTGCCTTGTGCAGACTTGTCCTTTTGCAATCATCTTCCACGTTAACAGTTTCTTCTGTAGCTAGCAATCTTACACTCTCCAGATTCAACCTTGAATTGTTCAAAGCTGAATTGGTTTCTTGAAAAACTCTATCTTTGTCCAACAGTATATGAAGGGGTAAGTGCCCCTCTAGATTTTTTACTCCTATGCTTATTGGTGTAGCAGCAGATTTCAAATCTATATACGCTGCTGTATGTTCAATGTCTTCAATAGACAATTGAGAATCATGTTCATGAAGATCGTGAAGTTTAAGCCTAAATCGTATGGCTGCCCGGTGCAAGTCCATTGTGTAATCAAATCTGGACTTCAACAATACTATCTTACTCACGTTAACTAATATTACCGCAGGTCATGTGTCCAATTCTGAGCTCGCTGGTCACCAGCACAAGACTCTCTTGATGATATTTCTCTTGGAAATTTAGCGTCTATGTTGAACTCCCGTTGATATAGTTAGTTGTGATACTGGTTGCTTTTAGTTGGGTGTGTACTACATTAGCGTTATGATGCCGACTTATTGGTACCCTTGCACGTGCAAGAATGCAGTAAGATTGCTAACACGGTGTACACCTACCAATACCTTACCATTGCGCAATATTAACACGTCAATCTCTTGTTAAGGACTGTTTATACTCTCCGTCGGCACCAGAATATATGCATACATCGTGACCCCCTATGGAAGATCGTGATTGTAGAAACAAGGGTGAATGGTGTGATGTTCTAAATATTTTGTAGGTCTGCCCTATATCAACCTTTATATATAATTCTCAACTTAGTGTGTGTACCAGATCGAACATTGACTAAATCAGAATAGCCCAATTTAAAAGAACTTGATGCATACTAACATCGGTGATATTGTGACTATCAAATTTGAATGGTACATCTTGAAAGTGGGTTAGAATGTGAAAAGTAGTTTGGCTGAGTAGGATTATGATACCCATAGTATAACCACTCTTCCAAGAGGGGTGATAGCCCGCTCTGGGTTATTGGGTACTTCTGGATCATGATAACCAATGAAAATACATGAAAAAGAAAGATAAATCAACATCAAGCCTCACACTGCATATACAATGGGCATTGCCATTCAATAAAATCATTTGCCATGGCTTTCAAGAAACGAACAAAATCATTCCTCCCACCCATAATTCATACCAAAACATACGGATATGGATCCAAATGGGAAGCCAAACACCAACCCAGTTTGGGCAGAGCAGTTGCAGCGGTTTTGGGACCAGCTCCACGCTGCCCTGTGAACTCTTTTCTTGAAAAATTATCATATTTGATTTTCTCAAATTATTGAAATTCTTACAAACACCCTTATTTTGTAGATAATTATCTAATCAATGACACAACATGTTTTGAATTGTATAGATTGATGAACATTTTTTTCATAAAGCAATTAGTGAAAAATTTACAACTTTGTCTGTGAAGCATATAACTGATAGTAAAACATCAACATGACCAAAATCACTATTCAGTTACAAAATATGTATATTTATCTAGAAAACCTTGCCTCAATTTTTTTATATATTTCCTATTTTTCATTTTTCATACATTTTAAGTTTTAAAACCACTTATTTTCCAAATTTTCTGGCAAATCAATTCAAAAACGTTCATAATTCATCAGCGAAATAAAAAAAATCAAAATCCCTAGTAAGGTTTTCTTCAGAATGCATATATCTTCAAATATATACACGTTTTTGAAAATTTGATTTCACGGTTAGAGAGAAATATAAAAAGAAAAATTAATCCACTATGCAAACTTAGTTTTGAGAAAATGGGCTTTAAACATGGCCAATCAATATACTTTGATTGTAGTTGCTGCCTATAAAATGTATCATATAAGAAAAACTATTGATGATAAAAGGTTAATTTTAAAAGGATGTTGTTCTTTATCATTTATAGCATACAAAACATTGAAAATGTAAAAATTGAATTTTTAGCCCATATAACCTTATAAGCCTGCAAAGAATGAGTCATTGTTTTTCACTCCGGGTTGGTCTTCACGAAATGGGTTGTAATGGGAAAACTATTGAAGATAAAAGGTTCATTTCAAAACATGTTGTTCTTCACACTTTACAGTATAATAAATATTAAAAAGCTGAAAATAGAATATTTTTCCCTTAAAGAGTTCACAGTCCCCTTAAGATGTTGCGTTTTCGTCATTGGGCACTCAGCTGACCCGTAGACAACAAGCCAAAAATACAGCCAAGGGGGAGGTCTTTAGGCCCCGTCAGAATAACTGGGTTACAGTATATATTTCAGATATAGCCAATATGTGGCTATAAATCTTATATCATCCATAAGATACAGTGTAGATCTTTCCTACTGACAGGGCCTGTGTGGGTGTTGGTGTAACTATGCAGGAAGCGGTTCTCGAGTTGGACCTCCATGAGCTGGTCATGGTGGAGTACATCACTCTCTACAATCAACCACGACGTAAACGTAAGTGCAACAGACAAACAACTGGTAAACAAGCAAACACCAGTGTTTCATACACGTGTGCAAGGTT
The DNA here is from genome assembly GCA_019095985.1 of Streblospio benedicti. Classification (NCBI taxonomy): domain Eukaryota; kingdom Metazoa; phylum Annelida; class Polychaeta; order Spionida; family Spionidae; genus Streblospio; species Streblospio benedicti. Next base: position 61,005,748 of record CM032660.1, on the reverse strand, counting down.
CTCAAGCATTCACCCCCAACGAAAGCTTGGGTTTCATGTTCATACTTACGTGTTTTTCTTGCAATAATAAATGTTCTAAAACCAGCTACGACGTCAACGTAAATGTGTGTTTCAAATATAGCCTAGCATGATTTTATTTGCTTTGAAAATAGTATATATTCACAGTATAGTGCTGCAGCTTCGGCACATGGGGTGACCTGGATATAGTAATGAAGTCACTTATGTTAGATTGAATTACTTGAAAATGCTGAAGAGATCAATAATAGACACACTTAATACAGGCAGTTCACAATTCATACCAAAGATTTAGGGCAAATCTTCAATCACGTCATGTTTGCTATATGACTGTGTGGTTGTGTATGTGTCAGGCTGCTGACTGTGTGGTTGTGTGTGTGTCAGGCTGCTGACTGTGTGGTTGTGTGTGTGTGTCAGGCTGCTGACTGTGTGGTTGTGTGTGTGTCAGGCTGCTGACTGTGTGGTTGTGTGTGTGTCAGGCTGCTGACTGTGTGATTGTGTGTGTGTGCCAGGCTGCTGACTGTGTGATTGTGTTTGTGCCAGGCTGCTACTCTATCAACTTCACGACGAGGAAGGGCGGGGAGGGCGACCCCTCCCGTGCCGGGCAGACACTCTTCCTGGTGGCTGGCTTCAGGCGCTGCTCTAACCGCTGCCAGCTCCACCCACGCTGCCCAGGCTTTGACCACCACAAACGCCTAAACTTGTACGTACTCATCAATATGGCAGGATGGGGGCTGAGGTGTGATTTGGGAGGGGGTGAGGAGAGCATGCGTAAGGATTTTACAGTTATATTTCATCAGCCCGTAATGCACATGTTTTTTTCGAGAGCATATTTCCAATACAGTCCATTTGCTGATAGCATTTCACTTCCTACAATACTTTCTAACAGTCTGCATTCCACAGCATCCTTCCTATCCCGTACTACTATCACTAACTTTCAAATATTCATGACATGTTTCATTAAGTATTCTAAAACAACTACACATTATTAGTAAACATTAGATTTTTTGGAGATATAACCAGACAACTCTGCTTTTTATGTGCATGGTGGTTAGCTGTTTACTGTACAGAGGATACGTTCCCCCAAAGACTCACATGCAGTATGACCGCTACATGGTACGGCGCCACTGTTTTAGAGGTAAGGCCGCCAGTTCTACACTCTAGTTTACCCCTTTATGTTAAACTACACTGTATAAAATACTGACAACTTCTCAAAGGGGAATGCTAAATAGTAGTAAAAAAACTTGAAGGTTGTTGGGAGGAGGTAGGTATAACTATATCCTACTTTCACAAGTACATGCCGTTTGATTATCATTATTACTATTTGCTGATGAGTGTTTTTTCTTCATAAGATCCAAAAACAGAGTTGACATTCAGCGTGACTAAAACCAAGATGGAGCTTACAAATGTGGATGAGATAAAACTCAATTCCTGCCATAGGTAAGTCAAAATAATATCTACGCCTAAAGTGTTTTTATTACGAACATGAAAGAGCTTATTAGATAGAAGCTGTTTGCTCATATATCCTAACATCCTGGATAAATCATACAAAACGCTTCAACCAAACCGGGTACAAGCCATGATAAAAAAATGACATTGTCAGATTCCATGGCATCTTTGGTCAGCGGTTGAGCATCGCCTGTGACCAGCCCGGCCAGATGGGCAGATTCGTGTACGTGGTCAGCCCAAAGCCCCTCAGGCTCTGCGAACTGGAGGTCTACGGCGTAGGTAGGGAGCTCCAAACACCTGGCCATTGGAGATTAAATATTCTCATGTAGATCTGATTAATTGTTCTTTTGAAAAATAGCTTTGAAGTCTGGGTCATGGTGGCTTGCTTCATAGAGCTTTACGTATTATTCTTTGCTAATAATTTGTATATATCAAGCACTTTAATAGGTGTGTAGATACTTTCATTTTTGAATTATATTATTATTACTAATAAGTCCCAAAGGTAACCCAGGAGTGGCAGCCACTCTGGCCTCCAATTAAGACAGAATGAAAAGCTCTATCGTGGGTGGTTGCATTCCTTCTTAAAACCTATAGGGTTGTATCATGAGATTTAGCTCTATCGACATGAAGACAGAATCAACACACACTCAAGTCCATTAATTCCAATACGTCTGGTTAATAACAGTGTTGTTTTAGCTGCAGAAGATCACCACTTCTTGGATGGAGCGGTGAGCCACCTCACGTTTTATGGATCTCCATCGTACTCCTCGAAGCCACCGACTTATCTCTTCAAACATCGTGAGTTGCAATTACTCAAAATGATCTGTTATTTCTAATGCGTTTTGTGTGTCAGAAAGTGAAATATATCGTAAGATGTTCATGACTGATGGGTCTATTGTAGCCATACGTTACTGTGGGTATGAATTAAACCAATGCCTTAACGGGGGAAGATGTGTGGTTCCTGGTCCAGAAAGTCAAGACTACTATTGTGACTGTCCTGAGGCATACACGGGTGAGTGCAAGCAGCAATGGAAGGTAGTCCTTTCGTAAAAACTTGTTGAATGATTTACTGTAATATTTTTCTGTTTATTCTGTTGGAGGAAGTCTTTTATCATGAGAATCTCTGTAATGCCATTATGATGTCTAAGTTTTAAATTGGTATTTCAATACTGCACATGAACAACGCATAACCAATTTCAATGACTATGTCCGTGAATGTGTTCATCGTTTTGGAATGCATATTTATGTACAAAGTTCTTCTTTTACAACACAATATTTCTTGCATTGTTGACAGTTTCGGCCACTAGCAGCTGCTGTAAGAAATGTTGTGTTTTGAAAGATGAACTTTGTATATATAAATTTCAAAGACTGACCCGATTCGCACTGTCCTGATCATCAATCAAATACGTAGTCTAGTCTGTATAGACACCGATTAAGCCGCATTTTCCATGTCAGACCCTGTTTCATTTTTGAAAAGAAATATGTTTAGCCAACTAAGTCTCGTTTGGTATCCTGAATCACAATATTTGGCGTCCAATGCTATTTAACGGGAAAAGTGAGCGAATTAAGAACCACGTCATTCAGTTATTGCCTCTCACTGCTGCAACTTGTTGGGGGGGGGGGGGATAACAGAAATAAAATAAAACAAAATCACAACAACCTGGTGTTTGATTACTGATTGATGAACGACACGCAGGCGAAATGATGTTTGTGTTGTGAGGTGTACCAATACTTTCTGTGTCATTTTACACGTGTCTATAGATGACGTTATGTTTTGTGATTTTAGGACTGTCCTGTGAAACAAGCATCAGCGGGATCTATTAAAAAGGGATGAAGTTTAGTGTAAACATCTTCGAACCACAGTTATTGTTTATACTTTTTTTGATAAATAATTTCTGTTGATTATTTGTTCTTCTGATTGGAAATAAATGTTTATGTTTTTTTCACTGTTTGAGGAATGTGTGCAAATGGTTTGTAACTCGTCCAAAGTTATGAAAAAGTTATGTATGATAATCCTATCATATATTGAATTATAAACAAAAAAGATTTGTTGTTGTTTTTTCATGAAAATGGTATGGCTTCATTTATTGAGCACTATGATTAGGGTGGTTAGAATAAACTATTGATAAACTATTCGTGTGTTGTTGTTTTTTCTCAATCCTTTTAAAAACACCATGCATGTAGATCTGCAAAATCTCTAGTAGACAAATGGTTAATAATAGATCAAGACTATTTGTTTTGACGATCGGAAACGGTGTAAATATTAACACAATAGCCAGAATATACATTTATCCAATCGTGTGAAGGGAAGAAAAACTTGAATTGTGAGATCTCGGCAAGTGGCCTCAAGGTGTTATATTTCTTAATAGAAATCAGGTAATAATTTAATGAGTGTGCTAAATGTACCGTGTAAATATGGATCTACAAGTCAATAGGAGGATTAGTAATTAAATAAGCTAACTGTCTAAATGTTGTTTGCACATATATGTTACAAAGAGTGATAATGTGATTCTATAGTGATTACCATAAACTAATAAGAACATGTATGCAACAATTTGCAAATAACCAATACGCTATTTGTGGTTCAATTCATCTCATATTAGGGATAAATATGTTGTGAAAACAATAGTGACCTTGTGGATTATTGGCTGTGGAGGTTTGGAAGTTGGAAGTAAACACAAGATAAATTACCGAACAGTGATGTAGATGCTAAGAAATATAGATAATTTTTTCTATCCTTCCACTAAAACATTTACAATGTTTTTTTTTAGCTTTTGGAAGATAATCATGAACATTGTAACCTCTTTTTAAAGATCAGCCTTGCCTAACGTGGTCTCAATAGAAACATGGTCTAGCTATGGCGGTTCACTGTAGTCTTCAATCTAACTGGAAGTTTGGCGCCTGCGAGCAAATTGAGCACTTTGCATTTACTAATTGGGGGTTTAATTTAGTTTAAAACCCAGTAGTTCATTCTCATTTGGTTCTCAATTGATCCCGATCAGGTATGTAGACTGATTAGCCATTGATCATGTTCTATTGGTAATCCATGACGACATCCATAGAGCAGTCTCACTCACATAGTAAGTTCAACACATTTCAACAATTCTAATTATGTGTCTTAATTGCCAATTTTATACAAAAACTTTCAAACCTAAAAATGAAATCGTGAATCAGATCTGATTGTGAACATGTGCAACAAACATGATAAAAAACATAAGACGCACAAGGGATTTGATTTGATACAACTGCCGTATGATTAGGATGGTTTAAGGATAAGTTCATTTGAATATCATTGGCATAAGTGAAGTTAATCAGGATTAACAGTAACGTAGACATATCGGATAAAAAAAGATGGTTTCAAAGAAATGAAAAAGTGAATGCATGAAAGCAACCAAGAGATTTTGCTTCAACTTGCTAGACATAGACATACATTTAGGATTTTAGGTTACTTTTGACAGCAGGAAGATTATTGGAAACACGAATACCGGACAAATTCACTACACTTGTATGTTTAAGATTTGAAATTTCTAAAATGTGTCTCGTGTTCCTTCGTGTCCACGGATAATGTGAATACATCGCCCATTGTGTGCAATAGATACCACATTTTGAAGTAGAGTTACTAGATATGGCAACATCTTATAAAATGGAATTGAAGGTCAAATATAAATAGCCCAAATTATAATTATCATAATCAAAAATTCCCGTAATGTACTTCTTCAACTTGCTGGAGAAATTTGAAATATTGAGCCAAATTGAGGACTAGCAGGCGGACCTGTGCCGACTAATTTCAGAAAGGGCCGACCAATTTCAAAGCTTACAAGGCCCACATGAGCATTATTTAGGACTGAACACTCTCTCAGGACCGGTTACTTTTTATAGTTGCCTGACATTCTAGTATTTTGACAGAATGACCATCAGTTTATGAGACTTAATTAGTTCATGATATTTCTCTTATGTCACATAGCTGAGGAGCTGCATTCCAGCACAACTTAACCAACTGAGGTGAGTTATTACTGTAAAGTTTATTTGTTCCTTTCAGATTGTATTCTCCTTGAAGTTAGCATCCATGAGTGTGTAACAAATGCATTTTGAACTGAATGTTATTGAAATTGGATAGCTGTAAGAACAGTGGCGACTGGTCTCGAGCGACTGGTTCAGAATTACCCTCGCTGGTTCTCTTTCAGTTCATATGTCCACAAATGACTGAAGTGTGATTATTAGCAAATTGTTAGCACTCCAAATACTGTTCATAGCATGTATTTTGCTTTATCATATATAAGGATATACACACGTAAAGCGCTACCATATACAGAAAATATATACCGGTACATGAGTAGAACAACAGCATACACAATATATAGTCACATGAAACAAATAACATTCAATAAGTTAGGTAAAAGCTAATTACAATAATCATATTGTGCAATTGCTGTATCCAACATACCGTAGTTTCTTGATTACGTATACCCGCCTAGCCTCAATCAACCGCCTAAATTAATAAGCGCTGGGCGGCTATTCAAGAAAATACGGTATACACAATGATGCTCGAAAATAAAAGTAGAAAAAGTCCACTTTCACTCTCCTCCCACCAGTTTTCCTAATTGAGGATTCCCTGCGCCGTGATGTCCAAACCTGTGGGTGCCCGGGGCCGGACCGGCTCACGCGTGGCCGACGTGGACATGGCTCAGGCCAAGGACGACGGTGTCAAATGGTGAGTGGAAGATCCAGTGGGGTTGGGGGTGGCAGACGCACATCTCACATTTTCCCACCAAAATACCTTATTTTCGTAGGGTTTTTGGCATGTTTGCTAACGATCTCGAGTATGAAACCCATGAAATCCCTGAAGTGCATCCCCCTTTTCTAAAAACGTAGATCTGCCATTGGATTAGGGGGTTTTCATAGGAAGATCCAGTGGGGGTTGGGGGTGGCGGACGCACATCCCACATTTTCCCACCAAAACACCTTATTTTCATAGGGTTTTTGGCATGTTTGCTAGCTAACGATCGGGCGCCCTTTTTCTGAAAATCTGGATCTGCAAGTGGGTGCTACCCAGGATGTTGCATGTATTGCATGATACTCTCTATCTTTAGAAATTGCAAAGTATAGTTTGATTCAGATTAGTATAAAAAATATAGCCGATGTGAGAAAGATCATTATCTTGTTCACGTATAGCACAATCTTTGGCTAGACATGCCATTTAGTGTTGGATTTAAGACTTCTTACCTGCATATCTAGATCATCATATGTTTCAACTTAATTCATATATATTGGCAAGTTGCTGAATGGTATGGTAAGACACAGTGATGCGCCCGCTCAGGACAGAAGCACGCCTGTTAGGCACGAAGCTTGAAAAGAACCGCTCAAGTGTGCAATTGGGGCTAGCTATGGGGTTTCTCTGAAATGTCAACATTAAACCATATAGATTTTACTACAATGTACAAACAATATGTTCTTTTAATGAGACCCCATCTTATGCCTTCCACACAAGTGACTTACATTAAATCCCGTGAAAATACCGCGTCGACACTGTTGGCTGCAGGCTGTTTTAATCAAATGTATCACATGGGCAGATTAGGTATTGCATACACGCATGATGATACAAACATCGAAACATTCTATAGAATCTACGGAAACACACGAGGCCCATACGATGTCTGCCTGATAGGCTTGGAAGGAACGTTGCTAGGCGTAAAATCTTTCGAACTGGTCAACGTTGTTTTCTGCAGAAGCAAGCATGAACCCAACATTGTTTGAGGGGGGTGGGGGGTGGGAGGGTTGGGTGGGAGGGGCCTTACAATATTACTTATATAATTTGAGACAGTCTAGCGTATGTAACGTCATATGAGTAAAAAAAAGTGTTTGTATGGTAAATATAGTATAAATACCCCACCTCCATCTAATAGGACCAATGGGGGCAAGATCCGTCGTGGGCTCCGTGTTTTACCATTCACTGGTGTTAAGAAATATTTGACCAGAGATGATTCTGTTGATGATAACCCATTTATCATTAGAGCTACATGAATGTTTAAGAGGTTTTTTATAATAAGAACAAAAACCATTTACACTAGAGCTGTTATATCCAGAACATGTTTACGTCAGTCCCACCTCATTTCATCCTATCTAGTAACATTTCGAGGCTAACCCTGATACTGGCTTCTAGTTGTTCGGGCGCATGGTGGAAGCTATGCTGCCGGTGGCGCCCCCTCGAGAACTACGAGAACCCCACGCCGCCCCGCCGCCTCTCCTACCGCCCCAGCATGCACCAGGTTGAACCCTTGCCCTTCCACAGGTCCAGCATGCAGGTATGGTACAACCACCGCTCCGTGGTACAACTACCTCTCTATAGAACGCAACCGACATAAATAGACGTAGACGTCAGACACAGGTAAGGCCTCGTGTACCCTTGTATGTAGCTTATCACAAGGCCTTTAAATGATCTGACATGAAGGCTTATCCTAAAAGCTTCTCTATGATCCAAATGTTGCTAATTGTTTTGCAAAGTTGACGTCATTTAATAGAAGCCCATGTCTTCCATTTTTAGAACAGCAATCTTTTTACAAAGCAGCTGTATAGCTGTTGTAGTTGGGTATTTTCTCCTTTACGCATGTGGTACTGTTTATGTGTAATGGTGAAGCTTTGATCAAGATAACACACCTGATGTCGTGGCTAATGCTTTACCTGGTAAATCATCCGTGCATGCATGCATGCTGCTGTTTCTGCTGCTGTTGCTAACGAATACTCTTGTTTTAAAGGCTATAACAGGCCAGGGTGTTCGAGGATGTATATTTAATATCAGAGGAACTCCTAGGGCTTTCATTGAAATTCGTATATACAGAATAACCAGCAATTTAGATCATCACGGTAAAGAGGCCGTCTCCATAATAATAGCAACTTTTGCGATCCAGCACTCTGAGTATCAGATTTCAAGATATGATATAAATATTGCTCATTAAAAATGTGAACCAATCATAGACTTTTAATTCAGAATTTGAATTAGGACACGTGACCAATCCAAGCATTGCTAAAGATTTGCAGACTGTCAGTTGGCACTTTTCTATGCTTATAAAACAAATAGAAGTACATGTATCTATCCTACTGGTTTGAATAGTCTACGTATAATAATCACGACATAAAGGTTAAATTAAGAATTAGGTCACATAAATTGATGAATTATGATAATCCAATTTCTGGTGAGACATTTCAGACGTCAATTTGACATCTGATACTCAGAGCACGTGCAATCCAGAGCCTACCACCGTAGTAAGACCATGCAGTTGAGACCAGCCCTCGAATGATATTATTAGAGAGGTCCTACTGAAATTTTTCAAACCTCCCTGGTGAGACTCACTAGTTGGGTCTTACATTGATCTGCAAATAATCCAACACAGATCAATTGTTAGAGCTGCCTTATGTAATAGAATACCTGTTAGTATCAATAAGCTAGATATAAGATCTGAGTAGTCATATTCCGACTTGCAGCCACTATTGATTTAACCTACATATTGGGGGATATGCAAATGATTTGTATTGAGAATGAAATCAAGGATACTATATATAGGGTCATTGAAGAAATCAAAATGTGGGGTAACTGATGTATATTTGAAAGCAGCAACATGTATATCACAGAGAGGGCACAAAAGTATGACCTTTACTTATGCTAATGTCGGCTAGTCCCCAATATTGGAGCTGAATGACTACTCACAAGGGAGTATCTAGAATTTAGGAGGGGGGGGGGCCGCACACGTGCAGTATGGGGTGGGGTTCCGGGGGCATGCTCCCACGGAAGCATCTTTTTTTTTCAATGATGCCATTTGGTGCAATCTGAGGTATGTTTTAAGGCAAATGAAGGGTATCTTTTGTAGCATTGTATTGTATTTTATTTATTGCGTGCCTTCTGATAGACGAATTTGCATAAATAATTCAATTTTATACTGTTTTTGCCCAGAAACACAGATCTTCAATGAAATACATATGCAAATAAAAACAGGTGTAATACACTAGTTTTGCATAATGAAGACAGAAAAGACCAACATACCATATTTTGACATTTATCCCATATCATTTTTATATTGTTTTGGTTATAATATATATAGTTGAGGTCTTCATAATTCTCTTCAATCATAAAACATTCCATATAACATGTTTGAATTATACAAAGCACATAGACCTAGAACTTTCACTTGTATTCAATACACTCTCGATATATTAAAGCATATGGCATGTACATACACACCAAGAAAGACTTTAATACATTATAGGCAGATCCAGGGGGTGGCTAAGGGGGCGCTCGCCCCTCCTTTTCCCACCAAAATACTTCATTTTCGGTAGGGTTTTCCACGTCCGCCATCAATCGCGCGTACAAAACCCATGAAACCCCTGAAGTGCGCCCCCCCCCCTTTTCTAAAAACCTGGATCTGCCATGGTACATAACACACGACCTACTGCCACTTACAAAATTATCAACACAGGTCTTACTATATAGAGACAATATAACGGTTATCAAGTGGTCTTGGATGCTAAGTTATGGCTGTAACTTCTCCCGCAGATGGACCGGCGTCCGAGCCAGCAGCAGGTGGCCCGATGGGAGCAGATGAAGAAGGAGGCGGCCGTGGCGGAGACGAAACGTCGCCTCTCACAGCTCCACATGGACGAGGGGCTCTAGAGCAGGCATTCTCTAGGCCAGGAACTGTTGTAGGCGTGCTAGGCAATTGACATTAAGGTGGAGAAAACACCTGCATGTTTGCTGATTATTTGTGTCCTGTCAAGTTTCATGAATACCTCACTATGAATGTGCATACACTGGAATCTATGTGTCATTGCTTGATGCAGGTTTCAATTGGAGTCGGAAGAGCTTTGCTGGCACAGCAGATGGTGGTTTCATATTCCAGGGTGGGATACAGGAGTAACAGCAGCACGATGCATTGACGAGCACCAATGATACAGTAAATTAAACATGCATTGTGTGGCCGATGGAACAGCTTAAAAATGATGTGTATAGATTTACGAGAGCCAAATTTCGTACTCTTTTGTACTGATGTCATGTTCAACATTAGATACAATCCACAAAACTGTCTTACATTAGGTAAAATCATGTCTGATATTGTGAGTAATATGATCAAACATGAGAGGTATACCTACAACATGGCATTCACAGTGAATAGGTGCAATGAAAAAAAGACACAGACCAGAGTGGACCAATCGTCTTGTATCATAGAATTGAATCAGTAACATGAGTCAAATGTGGATACACCGCTGTGAGTGTCACCCCAGCAACATATCGGGTTATAAATAAACATTGTTCAAGGTTCTGTGCAGGACAGTCTCTATAACAGTGAAACTTATTGTTCTGATTAGGCCTCTACTCCACATGAAAAGTAAATTGATTTGGAACCTCGAGAAATGGTGCTGATATGAGGTTGTCTAATGGGAGGTTCTATTGTACCTGTTCATCTTGTCACGACAAACTATCCTCTATCATTTGATTCTCTGATAGATGTTCTGAGGAACCACTGATCACGGGTAGATGATATTTGTTGACTCTCATCATAGCCATATTACCTACCTGGCATTACGACAAAGCGTAGACATAGGCAGATCCAGGTTTTTGGAAAGGGGGGGGGCGCACATCAGGATTTCATCAAAAACCCTACGAAAATGAAGTATTTTGGCGGGGAAAGGGGGGCGTGCGCCCCCCCCCCCCCCGGATCTGCCTATGGTAGAAAAGTGTGTTTGGTATTGTTATTGAACGACCGCGTTATGAAAACACCTCCACAAAGAGTTCTAATCTCTTTTACTAGAAGTGTTATACTTTCTAGATTCATGCTATGTAGATACCAACATAATATTGGTGACTCAGTAACTTACATTTGCACACAAACGTGCTACGTTTCAAGGAAACATTTCCACATTCGACTGGCAACTGCGTAGATCTATTGCGCATGTTCTGAACATATTGACAAGAACTGTCATGCCTCAGCAATACAGATCCACGTGCAGAAGACGGGAGACTTATTCTCAGATAAGAACCTTAAAGTGATAGGCAAAGAAAACAATTGGTCCAGACGGAAGACAAGGGAAGCGATGGGAATCCACAAGCACCAACCGAAGCTGAATTTAAACCAGGGCAAGGCAAATGTACAAATTGTGAAAAACATACTAGTTAAGTATAAGTTGGTATGTTGACAGATCTTACTTTCTAATTTTGAAAAACCTAGTGAATATATGTTTTCATAGCACCTCTCTTCCAAGTGTCACCACTGTGTCGGCGATATCTATATAAGGTTTGGGACCACGAAAAGTCTTCTTACCATAGAGGTGGTCTATTTATAGAGGTGGTCTTGATTTCAGGTTCTACTGTACTTATTTCAAAAGTTTCTATCTACGTGCTGCATGTATTCAAGTGTTAAATATATCCAAATGTAAATAAGTCACATATGATAATAGATTAATATAACACACTTCACATGATCTAAAAGCTCATCGTGCTATAGTTGAAATGGGTGGGCACGTAATATTAGTCTTGAGACACTTAGATAAAGTGATAATGAGTGTTGAATGTATATATTGATAGCCGTTATATACTCATATACATTGTAGTGATTGTTTTTGTAGTATGATTTCTCCGTTAAGACCGCATGATGACTGTTTTTGACTGAGCTCCATAAGCTGTCTCTTATGTGGGTCCATTGTCACAGTGGTCTCTTTGTAAGTTTGTGACCACTAAATGTCTCGGTATAGAGGTGTTCTCTTATACAGGTGTTTTTTATTGGAGGTAGTAATAAAAGTCAACAGTTAAGTTTATGTGGTTATGTAGCACATTTTATACTGGAATATGTATTGTCTAACTATTATTCTAGTTTGTATGTTTATGGATAAATAAACTATGCTTCAATGGACGAATCATTGTATGTGATGTTTGATATCAGCTGACAATCAAAACATCAATTGGTTCTAATTTTCTAAATTATATTTCCTCCACAGCAAATGTATTACTTTTAACAAACTCATGCATAAGTATAATGCAGCCACAACCAAAAGGGAGCTTAAGCTTTACTAGAACAACCCTCTACCGGATTGTGAAGTTACAGAATGGCTTGACATTGATGAAGATGTTAAAAAGGTTTACACTCTTCAGATTCTAAGATTCAAAGTACCTAATACCGAACATGAGTTAAATATGTGATTGCAGTAGAACAATGAAGGTGTAACAGTACATAGTGATACATTGACTCATAAGTGTTTGAATAAAAACTTTATATTATAATTATACTTTCTTATTGTAACCATGTAACCAATGCATTATTTGCATTAATGTGTCACTATATATGTCATGATGTTTATTTTACCAAAATTAAAAACCATTTGGATTTTTAAAAATGCTTTTTTTTTCTTTTTCGTGTCATGACACAAATATTTTCTGACTATAAAACTATCTTTGTAATTTGTATGTCTAGCATATGTAGTACTGTTCATTATGGACATATAAGTATTATGGAGTATTATGCAGTTTTGGCCGTTGTTAAAAAGAACACAAAAAGAGAAACATTAAAAAAGAATAAAACAACGAGACTTCGTGAACCAGCATCAACATGATATTGTTTGTCATGGCGTGGAGCCTGTGTTTTTTACACGTAGGAGCTGACCACAGTTGGTATGAAACGCCAAACGGTAAGTGTAATAGATAGCTTATGGATGTTTATTTTTATTTTTGCAGTCATATTTATGGGTTTCTAGACCTAGTTAGTTGCTCGGAAGTACAAGTGGGATTATTTTCTGATAGCGGCAACTAAAGAGTTGGTCAAAACCTGAAACACCCATTTCACTGGCCCGATATGAGACATATGAGCTCCTGAATATTCCAAAATAATCAAAGCACATGTAAGCCTACCAATGGACATAGCCACAGCGCCATCTCTGGAAGGCTTCCAAGGCCTAATCTTTGCCACATAAAGGCCCTTTAAATTAATCTTTAAATTTGTAACTTAAACATGCTTACATAAAGCTACTAAATTCATTGGATTTCTTTTTCTAAAAAGTAATAATTTTGTAATTTAAAAACTTAACTTTATGTTTTTCAGTGCATTATCAGCACGTGACAGAAGTACATGGACATAGGGGGTGGTCTACTGTTCTCAGATTTGATAAGGACCCTTCATCTCTGTTCATGGTCGAAACAATGTTACATATTAAAACTTACTTTTGAACTTTTGGGGGAAAAAAAGGACCAAGGGGAAACAATAAATAAAACAGCTGTACGAAGGAAAAGGTGGAACATTAATACCAGGTTTTCCTGACTTAACGACTTTTATTTGCTGACTGAACTACCGAGAATTACACTTGCACATCATCAAGCAGGGTGATGGTCGAGAATTCAGCATGAATCCCCTGTACAACGATGGAAAATTCACTGATAACCACAACCACGATCTGTAACCCTAGTCTTCTTGAAAACTGGCCAGTCTACCAGCTTTCCCCAGTAGATAGGACCTGTGGTCTACCTGGTTTTGGCAGGTGCATTATGCACAAATTTGTTTTGTTTTATTCAAATAAATTACTTTTGTCTAACAATAATTTGCATGTTTTGTTCCGTGTTATAATCAATTATATGAATACTTTGCCAAGAAAACAATACAAGTTTGATACATTTCAGGTTTATGTGCGGGCTTCCACTGTGGCCAGTATCGTGCTGATTACGCATGCTACTGTGACAACAGGTGCAAGACACTGGACGACTGCTGTCCGGGCAAGTGCGACGTGTGTCCTGGTGGGTGCGACTGACCACTCCCCCAAGGTCACCATTCAAGTGATAACTACTGGAAGAATTACAATCAAATTTATGGAGATAGTTGGATATTTAATAGGCCCTTTATTGCAAATATGTTTATAATGTGAAACAAATAGCAGTCATTTAGTAAGATTGTGAATGGATTTCTACATTATGATACACATACCTAGTCTATAAAAATCACTATCTGTATTTTTGTCTGTTTGTTTTTCCAACTGATTGATATGTAATCATTACGCAATCAATATACACAGGGGAATGTTTTGTCAACTTGGCATATTAAAACCCATGCGCTGTAATGTCTCCGCTTTACGTGTGTGAAACTATATGTTTACTAATAATCTGCATTTTATTTTATTTATTTATTTCAGTAATAAGAATAAATTTCATTCATACAAAATAGAAACACTAGAAAAAGTATGTCTAATTAGTTTAAAAAATTGAACAAGTGAAATCCTATTACTTTGATGGAGTTGATACTATAAAAGACACATACATATATACAATATATACATACATACATATATACAATATAACAATTCCTTCTCCTAGGCAGATCCAGGTTTTTGGACAAGGGGGGGGGGCACTTATTGAGTACGGGATTTCAATAAAAACCCTATGAAAATGAAGAATTTTGGTGGGGAAAAGGGGGAGGCGCGCCCCCTGCGCCCTCCTGGATTTGCCTATGCATTCTATTACTTGCATAGAATTCGGACATGCTAAAGCTCTACTGAGTTTTAAAAAAGTTTCTACAAATATTGTTGTAGGCTACAAAATATAAATATTGATTTGTGCGATCTTATAAGCTTGGCCAAATAATTAAGCACTTTATAATTAGATATCACGTATACTGCGAATATTCTTCATTTTCAAGAAGCGCAGAAAATCTGCACACGCGTCTATTTTAAAAAAATTTGATTTTGAGACCAATCTTCGTGGCTGTACACTGATATTGTTTCTCCCCAGAGTGAGTTTTGATATGTTGTGAGAGGTTTCCACTTCGGCTGAATGATTTCCCACACACTGCACACATTTCAACACTGGGTGAAGGTTTTTTCACACACTACACACTGATAACTTTTCTAGCTAGTATGAGTTTTCATATGACGTGAGAGACTTCTACTTTGACTGAATGATTTTTCACATACAGCACATTGATATGGTTTCTCCCCAGTATGAGT
>CM032660.1:60977617-60990219 GCA_019095985.1 Streblospio benedicti | reverse complement strand
CAAATATTCATTCTTCCAACACAGCCAAAAATTATTCAACATGTTTTGTCCTCTTTTCCATGTTTCTAACAGATTATCACATGAATTAATACTTGTAATGAAGTCTGGGTCCTCCAAATTTATGTCCACATCTACTAAACCCGACCTTACATTTAATGAAAGGTAGTGATTTGGTGTGATTACATGACCTTTATCTAGTTCAGTTGCTATGAACGTGGACTTGCGAATGCGATATGAGTGATCAAGCCGTGAAAAACGACAATAGTTCAAAAAGGGAACATGTAAATCAAAATTTATACGGATGATAAAATAATATGAAATTATACATTTCATAAAATGAACATTGTGCCAAGCAGACACTGTTGAATATTTTGGTATCAAACAATAAAAATGTACTTGCAGTGAAAATATAAGTTATTCAGCAGAACATTGTAATCCGACTTACTGAAATGTGCAGTTACATATATTAAAGTTTATTTTGAATATATCTTAATGAAATTCACAATAAAATGTCTGGTCATTACATGTCATAATCCTTACATTATTCTCTACACCATACCCATTCTGATTAGAGACTATTACATTAATCTTGGACGTGTATTATCATATTATATACATTTGTCATAATATATTTGTTACATTCACAGCCGTTCGTTTCAAATGCAATAAATTGCTTTACCGTTTATTTTCAGGAGAAAAAAAACGATAAACAAACAATCAATCAAGAGCATATATATAGTTAGACCATAGAATATTCACATTAACATATACATAATGTTACGTCACAAAGGTCAATTTACCAATGCCAAGAAATTAAACAAAGTTTTACAATGTCGCAGCCTAATTCAAAACATAAACCATGAAAGAGTAACACTTAGTGAAAATTCTAAAGAAAATGGTGAGAGAACAGAAGTTCATGATAACGATATAACGTGGAGAGAAGGACGCAGAGTTGTCGAATTGGGACAACTAGCCCAAGGTTTAAGCAGTTGTTAGGTAAAATTTTAGCTCACGGTGTAAAAAACAAAGGTTGTCGTATATGTGCAATGGCTACCAACAAAGGGGTGCTTCCAAAACATCATAGTTGCAATAAAAACTGGGATGGTTCATCTAAGGCCATGGAGCCTGCTCTTGGGGCCGAACTGGCAAAATAAATAGAGAATCAGGGGTTGCCTGTAAATGTTGTAATAATGGACGAGGATGCTGCAACAATTCCTAAAATTGTGGAATCCCTTGAACATTCTGTTTCAAAGTGGAGTGACATGAACCACATAAGAAAACATGTTGGTACTTCTTTATATGCACTTCAAAAAGTGCACAAGCAGTCATTGCCAACAGCCACCATTACATGGCTGATGAAATGCTTCACGTATGCTGTGGCACAGAACAAGGGTTCTGAGGTTAAGGTAAAAGCTGCGATTGAAGCCATTGTCCCTCATGCGTTTGGACAGCATGACATGTGCGGCACATGGTGTTATTACGCATCAGATCCTGATAACTACCAGCATAAACACACACCAAACGGGAAAGATTTGCAAGGAGAAAGCTTACGAGACGCTCTCAATGCAATCTTTATAAATCTTTCTTCAAATGCTGCAAGAATTGCCCCATATGCTTCCACCAGAGATGTTGAATCATTTAACAATACCGTAGCGTCTAAAGCTCCAAAGGCCAGACATTATGGTGGCAGTGAGGCATTAGCTGCTCGTGTAGGATGTGCCGTAGCGCAAAAGAATGTTGGTTTTGGATACGTTGTTAAAGTTAATCAAGAAGCGGGACTATAACCAGGAAAGACAATGAGTTAACATGCATCATCACGTTACACCAAGAGAAAAAATAAAGGTAGAAAAGGAGAACACCAAAGAGTTTAAGAGAAAAAAACTTCAATAAAAAATTACAAAGATCTCAGTCAGAGAGAGCAAAATCAGTTAAAAGGGAAGGCCGTACATACGAATCAAACATTGGTTTGAGTATACAAGATAATACGCAGAGTGAATAATTCACTACTACTGTTCCGCTTGACCGACATGCAAGTGATTAAGCACACTGCTAATCTAGACCATCTGCTTGCTTTTCTGGATCGTCTGAATCGCTATCTGGAGCATCTGGAGCTATGACGGTGTGTAACACCAACAAAATGGCCTGCTTCAAGCTGCTTCAGCTTCAGGCCGTTACGTAACAAATACTGATTCATTTTAGCCGATTTTACCCGAAATGACAAATCTGGCAACTTCTGTAGCATCTGGAGCTATTATCCTACATGTTTTTGTGGGTTTTTTTGTGAGTTTTGTTGGTTTAAAATAAATATAAATATTATGTACATATCTAAAAAAAACACTAATTAAATGATCGAAAAAGCATATATTATTAGTTGTTAATACAATTAATTCTTTATAACAATCTTAATAAAGTGGGCAGCCTACATTCTGATTTAACTGAAATAACTATCCTCAAGTTCCTTAAGTCACGATTCATACATCAGACAAATTGTTCCAACATGAATTTAATAAAAACAAAACTCCCAGATGTTTTACTGTTCCTGCCAAATTGGCATTTTAACAACCTAAAATGGCTGAAAAATTGGCGATCATGTCTTTTTAATCACAGTAATGACACAATTAACTAAATGTTCATAAATTGAATGTTAAATGAATTAAAAAACAACCCTGCCATCCTTCAAACCACCTGTTGAGAAAATGATGAGAAGCAGAGTGGTATATAAAATAACATGTCCTCGCTGTGAAGCGAGCTATGTCGGACAGACTAGCCGACATCTCCACACCCGCTTTCGAGAGCACTCCAGGAATACAGGTCCGATGAAGAGTCATTTGGCACAGTGCAACACCACACTCACAGAAGAGCATGTGGAGATCCTGAAAAGCACTTCACGGGGGAAGCACATCTACTGACTCTGGATGCACTGTACATTGAGGAAATAAAACCCAGAAATAGTGCCAGGATAACGCCTTGGAAGCACTCCATGACCTGATCCAGACCCACACCAACACAACTACATCCTAGAGTAGTAGGTCCCTCTAACCATTCCACCTGATCGGATCCAATTGGTTAGACTTTGTACATGCTAGGTGCAGGTTGACCCGAGAGGATCATCCAGTTTCACGTGGGGCTTCATCAACTCCTGTGATCTCAGTGTTTTACTGGTAATTTGCACTATATCATCATGGGGGAGATGGAGAATCACCCCAACAGTGAGCAGGGGCCACACACGAGCCCATGTAAACTATTGTAGGCATTCTGTCATCATCTTTGTTCATAATTATGGTCAGCTATCAGATGATCTTGGACCAATATTCCATTGAGAGCGTCACTGAACGTCAATCTATCTTGGTCACAACACCAACGTGTAACATTTTCACACTTTTGGGTTACGTGGTGGTCTTGATCCACAGCAGATGAGTCCAGCCGTACATTATGGTGTTTCTATAAGCATTAGTCATCATCAGGAGCCAGCTATCGACTAGATAACCACGATGGTACGGGCACTCACAAAGCACTGATCTAGTTGGCTGCTCCTAGCGATAGAATGGGTGTGGTGGATCTACACCAAGCCCTTCCAGACCAGATTAACAGCCCTCGGTTGGGAATTCACACTGGTGCTGGCTGTTACAAGATGACACGCCCAGTCGTGTGGTGCGTTTACAAGAGCTAGCAATCCACGTTTGCCTGGGTTCACTCGGTTGTAACAAGATATGGTAATTAGGGCCCAAATCCACAGGATTTGGGGCGTCAACCCTACCTTGGCCTGTTGCATTTAGCCTCTAACTCTCATTTCAGCTATCCTGCACGCCTTGGCTCTATGACAAACCAAGGACGTAACGAAGGTCCATCACAGCCGAAAAAAACATGTAGCTATGTAGGGAGAGGTAACCCTGGGACGTCAGTAACCTAAACCGGCCTAAAGTAGATTTAACTTTTTACCTAACTGTATTCAAAGGGTTGCCACAAGCCCTCCCGGCCAGTTGCCTACATTGATTGAGTAAATTGAGCCCCTCAGTCGAGTCATTTAAGACCCGACTAGCCAAACCCTAGCAATTGCGCCAACCCCGTCCGTGGACGAGATACCCATATCGGGTTTGTCCACTAAAGGAACAAGAACAAGAACAAAAAGAAAGTGGCAAATGACTCATGCCGCGGTGACCCGGACCAGCGTCACACCCCGGGGCACCGCAGCATCAAAATCAGCATCTTCAAAATGTACGGAGTATCATTTATTTATGTCATCAACTGAACATAATTATGTTTTTGGCTGTACATGAGAGTATATTGAAGTATCAAAGAACGTGATTATAGCCATAATACTAGAAGTTACAGGTTGTGCTCTCCTTTAATGATTTTAATCCTTGAAAAAAAACTAGTGTTTTAGTGGATTAGACTATTATCCAGTTTTTGCCTGACTTTTGGTCAAAATCAGGATGAGACATGTTAATTTAAAGCAATTTGATAGCTTACAAGAAAAAAAAATTTATTAAAAAAGTAGCAAATTTGATGACATAACCCGTGTCACATCTAAAGTATTTAATTTCATGATCTTTAACTAAATTTATTTGAGGGCATCGACATACGAATTCTATTTAGAAAGTTCTTATGTATACAAATTTAACTTTTATTAAATTAAATTAATAATAATTAATTTATGATACGATATAAAGACAACTACAAGACATGAAAGTTGAAATAAAATTTGTTTTTTCTCTTCACACATCATTACAAAAATACAGAATCAATAGAATATTTTTCATTCTTATACTTCATTTAAAATATTTCAACACTAATTATATATACATTTAAAACTGGTCATGAAATCATTAAGTCATAAATCACTTATAAAAGTCCAGATAAAAACATTGATTTTAAACTCAAAACAAATAAAATGAAGGATTTAGTACATACACACCAATTGAATCACTTCACAATCAAATAATTAGGTAGTCTTATAACAAATAATTTCAATTAAACATAATAAAATATGTACATACTACCATTCACACATAAAATAATACTTTTAACCTATTTGGTCACCTACTATCTACCTAAAAAATTCAAAATTTAATATTAGCAATAAAAACTTAAATATCACAACTAAATATTGACTTCTGAACATGATTAACATACGATCCTTAACCTGTACTTTTGAAGCAAATATCTTTCATTTGTTCTCAAAAAAAGCTTTTCAATAATTCCACCTGTTGATCACAATCATGGTGTGATGAATGGGTGCAATTGAAAATGATCTCCTGAGAAACCAAACGTTATCATGATCTTATGAAAATTAAAATTGATATCATAATCCTTAATACAAATAAAAATTGTTCAAAAATGAAATAATTGTTGATAAAATTACAAATATCTTGGATGAAAATTAGAATTAATATCGTAATCCTTGATGTAAATCAAAATTGTTCAAAAATTAAACAATTCTTGATAAAATTACAACATATCTCGGATGAAAATTAAAATTAATATCATAATCCTTAACGTAAATCAAAATTGTTCAAAAATGAAATAATTGTGTTGATAAAATTACAACATATCTTGGATAAATATCTGCTTCTATAGTGACCTGAAATATTGGAAAATCAGACATCTTATTCATGAACATTCATCTTTGAACCTGACTATTCTTAATAACATCCACTGCGACATGTCTGAGCTTCACAAAAGGCTGCAGGTCTAGCGGGATGACTAACTGATTGATCATTTCATCTGTCTTTTCACGCATTAGCCTATTGACAGCCAGCGCTGAGCTGTGTAGTAAAGATTGAGGCCGCTTGCTATTCGAGGATCCTAACAAAGTAGAAAAATCAGCCCCGTACTGTATGAGATACGCAACATGCAACCAAAGTCCCTTGTTCACGGCATATTGCAGCGCCGAACAACCATAGATATCTCGCATGTTGATGTTTTTCACAGATACGACATGCCACAAAGCCTTAGCATCCCCTAGCGCCCCCATGAAAATAGCACTGTGCAGGGCTGACTGGCCTTCATTATTTTGAATGTTCACATCAGCTTTGTGCAATAGAAGGCAGTGAGCGATATCAACACTGTGCGAGTTAAACGCCAAATGCAGAGCCGTATCACCGCATGCATCTTGCAGATCAATGTTGTTTTTACGAACAAGGAGACCAAATGATGCAACATCAAGGCCTATAGCATAATGCAAGACCGTGCGCTCTGCATGATCTCGAACACACAAATCTGCATTACTGCTCACAAGCGTCCGTGTGATAATGTTTCGTGCATTCATAAGCAAAGTTTGCAAAGCTGTATAATCATTCAAAAGACTGTCAATGTCATAGAAGCAGTAAAACTGGATGCTTGACTTTATCAAACACAACTCTCGATTCTTATTCTGCAGCACAGCCCAGTATAGAGGGGTTTGATTCCGTTTGTTGACCACATTAACATCTGCACCGAAATGGATCAATCGCTGCACGATATTGCACTTTGTTGTTGGTGCGATGTAATGAAGCGCTGTGTTCCCCTCCATGTCCGGCGCGTTGACGTTAGCCTCTGTGATCAGCGCCATGATTGCGTTGCTGTCATCTGCCTCTTCCACTCGAGCCGCAGCCAGCAACAGAGGTGTCTGCTCGTCCCAGTTCACACAGTCGAGGTTCGCGCCAAACTGTGTGAGGAAATACACCACGTCCCAGCGCTTGAGCGTGACGGCGTAATGTAGCGCAGTGTAGCCAAACTTGTTTTGTGTGCTCACATTTTCCGCCGAAGTCAACATACGCACAAGTGGCAGGAGACAGTTACGGTCGAGGTCTGTGCTCCAGCAAAACTTCCACAGCAGCCGGATCAGAGCAGTGGCTTGCTCCCTGCAACAAAATGAGGATAGTAGTACACGTATCATTTTCTAGAACAAAATGTACATATTTATACACAATTGTCTTCTCCGCCAGTAGGTGGTATTCTTCATGTCTCTAATTGTCTTTTTCCACCTTTGTTAAATCTTTATTTTATTTATTTATTATTTACTTTACATTAATTTAATTTAGAATTTAAATTTAGAATTGATTTTCAAATATTTTACCCATTTCTTTTACATGGCCTTATCAGGAATCAACTTAAAATTCTAAATTAAATAAATATAAAGTAAATAATAAATAAATAAAATAAAGATTTAACAAATGTGGAAAAAGACAAGAGATATGAAGGTGTACATCTCTTCTAAGGTAATAAAATGCACTTCAGGGTCCGTATTCTCGTACGTTTCGGTACGCCGAATCGGCCATTTTTTGTTGAATTTGTCGCCCGAATCGACGTATGCTATTCTCAAAAAATTCGCAGCAGCGAAAATGTTATTTTCGCTGCCAATTTGTGCGACACCTAAATAGGTCTTGCACGATAAAAGAAAATGGCTAACATAGTTCTCAATAATATTTTATTTCATCAAAATAAGGATAGGATTTATCACCATGATAATGACCCCTTCGTAACTCTGACAGAGGAAGAAGTTAGAAGTCGATACCGATTCAATAGCGACGGAATAGCTGAGCTAGAAAGAATTATTGGAGGAAGACTTCAGCGTTCAACAAGACGAAATCATGCATTGACCCCAAGACAGCAAATTTGCGCTGCCCTTCGCTTCTATGCATCGGGTTCATTTCAGGAAGTAAGTTGGTCACATAATTCTTTGTTTACAAAATAAAGTCAGCTGATTTTTTTCTACGTCATATGCTAATGACACGGAGAGGATGGCGATCCAATATATTTATATTGCATTAATAGTACAATATTTTCCCACGCATAGAGGTATGTAATGATTATTTTAATTTATTTACAGGTTATTGGCGACACTATCGGTTTGTCACAGCCCAGCATATCGAGATGTGTATCAGATGTTTCGAGGGCCCTAGTAGATTTTCATTTCGGTTCGATACCAATACAGGGCCACAAAATTATTTACCAAATACAGTCAAACATGTATTAAGCAGACATTCAAACGAAACTTAAATCCGTCCTCTTAAGACCTGGTTGTGTTTAAGATAGGTTTGTACATATGAGACAAATAAAAATATTCTTTTTCTTTGAATAAAAGATTTCAATATTGTTGAACCATTCACGAGCAATAGATAAAAATGAAAATAAATGCTGAAGAAAGAAATAAGAAGCAATCAGTTATTGCAAAATAAACAATTATTAATTAAGGCTACATGAAATTATGTGGCTTTGAGTAGAAATTTCCGGGAAATCAGAAGAGATTACATAATATAATAATAACCATTGTTTCAAGTAGGGGTTACTATTGATTTTTGTCAAGTAGTGTCCGTTAAACACAGGTTTTTATTCCAAAATACGTCAAAAATTGTGGTGTCTGTTTTGGTTAGACAAGTTTTTGCTTAAGGCAGGTTTGTGCTTAAGACAGATGTCGGTAAGGGCAGGTTTGACTGTATAGCTATTTCCTAGATAAAAATTTGAACAACATACCTGCTGACCAAGCAAGTTTTTGACTTGATTGTTTTAAGAACTTAAGAAGAATTTGTGTGATTTAAAAAAACTTTATTGTTGAAATAAAGCATCAAACATAACTTAACATAGGCTATGGTACAAAAGTGATATAATGGAAATACATGTTTTTATGAGTCTTCTTTTATATGATATAGTTAAATGAAACAACATTTTATAGGCAAGATTACTTAAAACTGTATGTGAAGAATGAAATGGTATCAGATTATCAATAAAGTGTTTGCATGTTGTACATGCTGGCTATTTAAATGTGCCCTTATAAAAGAATCGATTATTACGATCAGGGGCAGGCAGAATCCCAATCTATATAGTAAAAGTTAAAATCCAAAAGGTAAACAAAAGATTTAAACAGTCAGATTCTGATATAGCCTATTAAGTCACATATTTGTTGGTCTTTTATATTATTCATATAAATTAATTGTCGCATTTACTTTCATTGCCTGTTATTTATTAAGACACCACACGCTTCCCAAAGGACATTTTGTCAGTCCAATAACCCCGCAAAAATAGAACCTATTCTAACAATAGTCAGCTTAAAAAAAGGATCTCAACTTCTCTTTGTTACCATAAACACAGATGATATTTCTAGGTTTTGAATTTTAAGTCAATAGCGAATAAAACTAAAAATGTTCATACAATACAGGACCACAATACTATTCACCCCAAAAAGCCAACAAAATTTGAACACCATATCTTTCACAGAACAGTAATTTGATACAATTTTAGGAATTTTATAGAAAGAAATATCTAGTCTTCGTTTATGAAAGAAACATACTCCTTTTGCATTCGCAACTTTCGTTCCAGGATGCTCAAGTTTGTTTCATCCAGTTGGGCCTTTTTCAAGTTGCTTGACAAGTCTCTGTCCTTAATTTGCCCATCCAGTAATTCTATTTCCAATTTTAAACGTTTTACTGTCAATTGTTCAGATTCCTTTTGTAACTGTAATACTTGGGCTGTAAGGTCCAGGTTTTTTCTTTTCCTGTAACAGAAGACTTATAATTAGTACATAATTTTAAAAGCATGTTTTGGGGAAAAGGACTCTTAAGGACCTAAGTAAATGTTAGAATTTCTACTAACAACCATCTTCCAGACTCAGGGGGCAATGCTAAAGTTGATAACACATGCCCTGGAGCAGATATAAACATCAAACCTGTTGGTCCATTGTCCACTTAGTAAATCAAATACCTAATGGCTTGATTTGCATTTTGAAGTGGATACAAGATTTGTATTCAGTCCAGTCATTTCATTTGGGAAAATATGAACAGGCTATCGGTAATCAATGGCAAACTCCGTATCACCCTAGTTCCGCCTCTGCCACCAGACGGCGCTACAATCGTCAGGGGTAGACGTTGCACAATTCGCCTTATAATTGTACGGGAACCGACCCAAAAAGTCTGACTACTGAGATGTATTTTCTGTAAGAAATACTCTGTGTATCAATTCAATAACAAAGCCCTTAAGTATCTATGCATCTGAGCATTGTTTCTCATATACGTGTCATAATTAGAATCATTTAGTTTAAATAACAAATTTATCTAACCTGCTAATACGCTTCTCGTCTATTTTATGCTATAGTACACATGTTCGATGTTCGATCGTAAACAATGATTCTGTAGAGCAGGTGGCTGTTTTTTATTCGAATTTCTTCAAATAATTTTTACTCAAAAGAAATGTGAAATGTAATAGTACTACTGCAGCATGCAAAAGTACATACTTTACCAGAAAACAATACCATATAAAGGTGTCACGACACGGATGAAGAAATATTGATAGGTGTTTAGTTGATGCATAAAACTAGTCTAACATGGCCTCACTCGCTACACACGACTGTGCGACATGTAATGAGCAGCGTCACGAAAAGTCTATGGTCTAGGACAAAAACACAAGTTAAAAATCTGATCAAGGCTGATGAAATACAATTCCAAATAAAATGTGAGTATCATATATGAAAACTAGAGAAGTATTCAAACATGTCTGTGTATGTCACGATACATAATTATGAACATAGAGCACAATAATACCATCTTCAAAATGACTAATATACACGAATGTTGAGGCGCTGTTTTGATCACCTTACCCCTGACGACTGCAGCGCCGCCCAGCGGCGGAATGAAAAAATGTCGTTGTAACGGGTGTCAGAGAATGCCATTGGAATGTAAGAATTGTAGTTGATGTATAAAATACATTTTGAAAATGTAATTTTTTTATCTCATACATACTGTTATTTCAGCACATGAAATAAATACATCAGATACATTATGATTAAAGAGTAATAATCTAATTGAATGTATTCAGTTTAAAAAAAGATTTTGGTGAAGTATAATTATGATAAATTGTACACAAATGCAATTTTGATATAACATTTCAAAATAAGATTGTAATATATAATTAATCTTTCTTTTAAACAGACAAAAAATAACTATATTAATGTATGCATCCACACGCTATATAACTCTTTATAGAAGAATACTTACTCTGCTTTGGTTTCTTTGTATTTGTTGTCGTCTCTAATGCTTGTACTGAAGGCTCTGGTGTTAAGGTTACCAATTCATCGGGTTCAGGATCTGATGACAGTGCCAAGACTTCAAATTCCATGGGAGTTTTTGCTCTGCTGATGCATTGGTTGCTGTAAATATATATATGAAATTAATTGACCACATTGACTTCATTTTTTTGTATAACACCTAAAAACTGACAAAGTAACAACTAGCCACGGTTAATGAAGCATCAAATGGCATCTTTTACTTATAAACATCTTTCATAAACTAGAAACACGACCTTATACTTATTTTGTATCAAATTTAAATACTTGTTTAGTACCATTCATACATATGCTTATTGCATTTTTTTTTTAAATTAATTATATACTGTATGTTAGTTTAGATAATCGTCACTTACATATTCATTGACTGTGGATTATGATTTGTAGACACTTAATGCAAACATTATGATCCTATATATCTAATTGATATTGGATTATTTTTTTTAAATCATTCACCTTGTTATGATGATTATTATAATATGAATCCTTTTTATTATTTCATCATATTTGCTGTATATTGAGATAAAAAGATATTGAGGAAATAAAACAAGATTATATTTCTCATTAGCTTACACTTGTCTGGACTTGCAAAGCTTACACTTGTCTGGACTTGCAAATATCTATTCCCTGAACACCATTAAATATTGGGTTATCCTTCCCAAGTAAAAAAGATAAAATGGCTTCTTCCACGGGGGGTAAAGGATTGGGCGGACTTGCACCTAAAAAAGTCGATAAATATATTTTAATCACTGGTATATGACTATAGCTTTACTGCATATAAATGGAAGTTATAATTAAGTTATGGTAAATAAATAAAAAACTATATATAATTGTACACAATTTGGAAGTGAGTGTTTCTCATATAGACTAATACCTCTCTGATTTTTGTGTCTTAAAAATGATGAAATTGCTTCTTTCTTTTCACTCTTCAAATCCCGCCATTGAGTTGCTCATGACTCACTAGATCTGCTATAACCGATTGCCTTTAATTTCTGTGAGAGCAACTCCCATGCCCGTTCTCTTGATTTCTTGGTGATCTACAAATTTATGCAATGGTACGTGAAACTAGACATGAAAGTCTACTGCAATACTGCAATGAAAATTACTATAATTGTCACGGTATACACACTGAGAGACAGATATATATATACATATATCATCAGTTGGACTGAGAAAAATTGAGACAGAATTTCATATTATATATATTGGATATACATATTAACTAAGCCAAAATTTTGTTTGTTCTCTTATATTTTGGATAAAATTCCAGCAGTGATGTCAGATCAATTTATATAGCTAAGTCTTTCAAAATGAAATGATTATGGTACATAGAAGTAAATTTAAGTACTTTTCTAATCAAGGACAAAATTTTATTCACCAGGGAAAATACTCTTTCAAGTATTTATATACATAATTCTTTACATCACAACACATTTTTTTCACTTCCATTGACAGTTTCACCAACTAGCTGTTGGCATCGTCGGAATGACCCTTCTGCGCATGACTGGAGGTCAGTCCTGCCCGATTCCCCCCGAGAACCAAATCAGAAACTCGTGAGAGTTGGTGT
>CM032660.1:60947936-60970566 GCA_019095985.1 Streblospio benedicti | reverse complement strand
GTACTGTTAAGTCTGACATGACTAAATGCACCATGCTAACCCTTTTAATCATCATATAGTTCAATCTCATTCAATGATATAGTCATTTCATAGTCACAGTATGAAATGACTAAATGCACCATGCTGACCCATTTAATCATCATATAATTCAACGCCCGAAATAAATAGAAATTTTATAATCACAGGTTTGTAGCTCACAAAAACCCCCCACCCCTAAATTGATGCCAAGAACCTCCAACATAGATCTCTTTACATGTCAGTAACTAATTTGCCATCCCATATATAAGTACTGTTAAGTTTGATGTGATTAAATGCACCATGCTAACCCATTTAATCATCATATAATTCAATCCGCCAAAATAAATAGAGATTTTATAGTCACAGGTTTTTAGCTCACAAAACACCCACTAAATCGATGCTAAGAACCTCCACAAAGATCTCTCTTTACATGTCAGTAACTAACTTGCCATCACATATATAAGTACTGTAAGTCTGTCATGACTAAATGCACCATGCTAACCCTTTTTAATCATCATATAATTCAATCTTACTCAATGATATAGTCATTTCATAGTCACAGGTTTTTAGCTCAAAAAACCCGTTAAATCGATGCTAAGAACCTGCCACAAATCTCTCTTTACATGTCACTAACTAACTTGCCATCACATATATAAGTACTGTTTGTATGATATGACAAAATGCACCATGCTAACCCATTTAATCATCATATAATTCAATCCTCCTCAATGATAGTCATTTCATAGTCACAGGTTTTTAGCCCAAAAAACACTCCCTAAATTTAAGCTAAGAGCCTCCCACCAAGATCTCTCTTGAAATCTCAGCAACTAACTTGATATCACATATATAAGTACCTTTCAGTATGATATGACTAAACGCACCATTCTAAGCCATTGAATTATTGTATAGTTCGATACGCTGAAATAAATAGTCAATTTATATTCACAGTTGCTTCGATTTCAGAAACAACCTACCAAGCTCAGCTACCAAGCCATTGAAGGACCAGATAATTAAATCCAGCCCCTAAAATGAAGAAAAAACAACAACCAAGAACTATGTATAAATCGCCAAACGCATAAAATACATATAATGTATATTCAATGCTATTTTTGCAGTCGACTTAGGCAAATCAGCCTCTTCTAGACCCCATATACCTGGTCAACAAAGACCAGGCAGGTTTGCCTAATCCCCTAAAGACTGCGCAGACCGTAATTGACCGTGAAAAGATTTTTTTTCAACTTACTAAAATGCGTAAATCACATTATAAATTATTATGTACAATATTTATCCCTTTGGGTCAACAAGCAAATATACCTACACACTATCATAAAATTTTGATAAATAAATTTATGTATTTTATCAACTCTTATAAATCTGGGCACATATTAATACTATTTGGTTTGACAATGTCATTATGTAAAGTATTATTTAACAATAATCCATCATCAATTTACTCAATTAACCTTGGTTAAATAGCAATATTAAAAAATTGAATTTGAATTAATTTGCTTATGTCATGGGTACTTTCTCAATTTTTTATCTTATAGACAATATTTGCATAGCTATAATAAAGCATTCACAATCTTAGGATTAAATGTTCGCTATTTATTATCTATACATATATTTATTTTACAATAATAATAATGATGACAGCAATAGGCGCAATGGTGGCCAACAAATGTTTTATTTGCTGACCCAACAAAAAAGATCAAAGTAAAATCTTTTGAACAATAAAAAAATGTTTGTTATTTATGACATCCTAACATCATAATATGCAGCACATTTATTCATCCCAATTTTGTGTACTTATCTCTGTGAAGGACCTGATGGCAAAAGGAAACTTGCGGTGCCATCTGCGAGTCGTCATAGCAGAGTTTCAGAAGCACTGTCTAAGGGTATGTGTCTGGATGCAATAATAACAAAAAAAAAAAAAAAAAATTCCATGCAGAAATATTAACATAAAACAAGCACTTGTCATACATGAAGTAAAAGTATAATAACAACCATAGATAAGAAAAAAATTCTATGATATTCACCCATAAAGAAGGTAATCATCAGTATTACGTGCATCAAATTAGATTAGTTTTTCCCACATTAAACTTATTTACATTTGTTTTGAAATACAAGTACTATGAAGTCTTAATCGCAAATAACAGCCCAAGAATTGGTAAGCCACACATTGAAATAACAACTATTCAATGACGTTTCAACAATATACTAAAGCTATAAATATATATCCAAATTAACGAACTAGATCATATTTTTTGGTATTTACTTTGCTAAACTATATATATATATATTTGTTTCTTTATTTGTGTAGGAGATATTGAACGACTGTAAGCCACTAAGGTTGGCACCTGGTGACGACGCAAAGTTGGCAGGTGTGTCAGACAGTGGTAGTGAGCAGGTAATGCCTTAAAAATATTGTACATTTAGTATCTTACCGTAACGCAAACATTTTTATTACAAATTAATGTATTTTTCTTTGTGTAGTTTCCGAGAGACTCAGAGTGTGAACCTGACGAGCCAAGAGGTAGTGAGCAGGTAATGCCTTAAAAAAATTGTACATTTAGTGTCTTACCATAATACAAACATTTTTATTGCAAATTAATGCATTTTTCTTTTTGTAGTTCCAGAGAGACTCAGAGTCAAATGGTGTCATTGATACGGAGCTGTTAAGGAGGTAATGTGTAAAAGAATTGCCCATTTAGCATCATATATTAAGACAAACATTTTATAACACATTAATGTATTCTATTTAAATTCAACAGATTTGCAAGAACAAAGATGTGGATGCAGCTCTTCATTTTGTTAAAGACTATGAGTTTGGTAGGGAGCTGCAGCTGTATCAAGCTGGCACATTAGAGCCAGACCTCAGGGAATTTCTGAGCAAAAGGCAAAGGTACATGTATATGATAATTAACAAGATAACTTTCTGAAATTGGAAAAATTATAACAAATTGTTTACAAAATTTTATTTGACAACAGATTGTAAGAACAGAAATCAAAATATTTTCAGAGGCATAAAAGATATGCCATCAAAAATGGTCGCAATTGGAAAATTTTCCAAAATCTATGAGGCCATAGGCCTCAAACATTCTGCCTGGATTCGTTTCATGGCACATACATATGGTGCCATCCATATTGAACATTACATAAGCGAGGTAATATGCGCATAACTTTCTAATAATACTAAGAGATTATTATATGAGTAAATGTATGCAAACATTAGTATATGTATTAGATATCAAAGAATATCCTACAGTGTATTCATTCATAAAATCTGTTCAAAGTGGGAGAAAATAGCTTATTACATTACATATCATTTCATCAAATAGGCACTTGCAAATACTTCTCATCATTTTTTTTTTATTTTATTTTATTTTTTTTTCCTTTTTGCACTTCAGTTTACGAAGCTGGAAACCGATCTTCGGTCATTGACCAACAGTGACAATACTGGAACAAACCTCAGTTATAAAGACGTCATCATAGTAGCGTTGGCTGAAATGCTACAGTCAACATCACTAGGGTACAAATTTAACTAAACAAGTACAACTTTTTGTGCCAGTGTTGTGAAAATAAATGAAGCATTTTTTGTCATACTAATCATATTAAAATTATTAATTAGTAAATCTATGCAAACATTAGTATTTTGAATATCCCAGTGTATTCATTCATAAAATCTGTTCAAAGTGGAAACAATCATTTCATCAAATTTGCAAATACTTCTCAATCATTTTTTTTGGCTTTTTGTTCAGTTTCAAACAATGAATTTCGGTCATTGACCAACATGGACAACCTCAGTTATAAAGGCGTCATCAAAGTAGCGTTGGTGAAGCTTCAACATCACAACAAGTACAAATTTAACTAATAGTTATTAACGCATACAACTTTTGTGCCAGTGTTGTGAAAATCAAGTGAAATGAAGCATTTTTAGTTCATACAAAAATTTGTTCATGGACTCCTGCTGGTGAGTGTGGTGAATTTTCCTTCCAATTGCATGATTCAAATATGGAATGATAATCATATAGGCAAGTGTACAAGTGCACAAGTTTGGTGAAAATCAAATGAAAAATGAATAAGCTATTGTGCAAATATGAATTGTGGCCAGACACCGACAACAACAACGAACAAAAGGTGATCACAAAAAATCACCTTGTCACAAGTGACAGGCCAGCTAAAAAGTCAAGTGTTTTTTGTTAATGAAATGTATTATCATTTCCTGAAGTTCATGGCTTTGTTCTTTTTTATAGGACCTCTTCAGCTGATGATGGTGGCAGGCTTCTTGCAAAAGAATGTAAAAGTGTGGCATATGGGCCATTGGAAAATATATTCCCCATGTCCATGCACATTCTATGATCTCGAAGAGATCAGTTTTCTAAATTTTGAAAAAAAAGATCAGACTTTATGGTCTTTTTAATAGATGCAGAATTGCTGGGAGGTAAATCTAATTACTACCGTAATAATAATTATGATTAAAGTTTCTATATTAACAATTGTTAAGCAGAATTTATTTGGAATTAACTCAATCATAATTGAATTTTCAACAATGTTTTACACAGAAAACCAAGTTTCTGCTAGGATTTGAACCTACATGTATGGCACCTACCCATTTGGTAAACGGCCTTTCAAAAGTGATGACAAATAGATGCAACGAAAATATCATACAACCAAGTGTGTTCAAGAGATGGTCGCTAAAATGACCGCAAGCATTTATTCCATCACCCCCTCTGTCACAAACTTGAGGTGTATTAAAGAAGTGCATTATCATGCAACTCATGCACATTGGCGTACGATACGATGATTGCCATATGTGATTCCGAGTCACCATGGGATTGTAAAATGTTGTGCACCATTTGCATTATATCATACGAGTGCATACAATGTTGCGCAACACTCATGAGGCATACAATTTAAGTTTCCCGCACAGTACCTTCTACTCAAGATAACCAAGCAACCTCCATTACCCTCAACAAAAAGTACATCTTACAAAATTATAATTTTAATTATGTATATAGGCTCCACAAGTACATTTGAGCCAGAAAAAGAAACGGAGGATCTGCTTTTGCCTGGACTCCACAACAACCGGTATATTTTTATTAATTCTTGTAATATGTGATCTGTGCTATTTTTTCAGTGAAAAAAAGATGATCAGTAAAACTATTTCGTACCTCCCTAAGTACAACATAAGGTGAGATAGATGGCCATTTGTCCGAGATCCAATTTATCAGTCCATCTCTTATTTTGGGTGATTTTGAATTCAAATGCCATGGGCACTTAAATGAGCAGATATGGTACCGTGTATGTGATTAAATATTTCAGTATTCATTGGTGGCTGTATGCCATTTACTGGCAGCACAATGCTGTGTACATGCAGCACCAAGACATTTCCAATGCCTTGATAAGGTAAAAAAAATTTGCTAAATGATATTCATTTGCTTAATTTCATTGAGCATGTGAAGACTATTAAAAATTCAAAGATGTATTGTATTTTCCAGCAATAAATTGCATTTTAGATTGTTAGAAGCAAAATCAATGCATAACATTGACCAATTCTTTATCATCATAGCTCAATGTTGACTAAAAATAAGACAACAATTTTAAGGTATATTCAAGAGAAGACAGGCAGAAAACTCTCTTTGTACCGGCCGGAGGTGCCTCGCCAAATCACAGGGAATGACTGCGGGTGATTTTTATGGCTTGGAATTTGTGTGAACATGCTCCCAAGGTAAATAAAACATACCGTAAAATAAGGAGAGCTAGTCATTGTGTCCACTCATTTTCAAATTTCATAGTAATACAAAACTCTTTGTTTCATATCATGTAAAATATACAAGCTATATTACAATACAAGAAAATAATAGAAAGGTACTCAATGGAGCACATCCAAAGTATTCAAGTCATATAGTCACCTTCACAAATGTTACATTTGTATTTGGTTTACAATAAGTATACAAGTAGCAACCAGCCTTATAGGCTAAATTTTAACAAATCCAAATCATTAGATATAATCAGTAGATATAATCACATATAATAATAATTAAAATTTCAATCTTTTAGGTTCCAAACTTCAGCACAATGGTCAACGCAAAGACAATAATGCAGCATGGGAGGAATTTACTGCGCGAACATTTGAGCAATGTCAAATAATGTTGTGGATGGACCGATCGTAATCATAGAGATAATCTATCTATCTTAGTCTTTTGGTTTGGGCAAAGTAACTCTGGAAAAAGTCTTTGTACTTATACTGCCCTCCTAAATTTTCTCTTGCTACTCCAAGCATGTTATGGAAAAACATGAAAAGATTAAGATAGTTTTTGAAATTGGTTAAATTTGTGTATGAAAGCATGGGCTTGAGTTTAGCATTGTAAGATGGTGGACAACCTATAATAAAGTAAATATCACAATTGCTATCATTTTTAAGGTATACATGTACAAGTGTATGATATTAAAGCATGCAACCCTCGAGTTTGCATAGACAATTATGGTGCTTGTTGCTTAGTTACATAAATAGAAAGGCCAAATTTATTAAGGTATTTGCTGAAACATACTTGTATGGTTTTTCCAGTGTAGTCTGTCAACCAGAAATGACGTTTGAGCCAAAAAAACAGGATCTCTTATCATACAATAATAATGCAGCTGACCCGCGTTATCTTATATCACATATTGAGGGGCTAAGATGAAATCGCATTCAATTGTATTGCTCAATACAAATGTATATGCATGTACTGGTTACATAAAGATAAATATTTCATTCGAAATTTACATGTCTTTGTCATTACATCTGTAACAATGATCATTAAAAAAAGAATTCAAACCTGATATAATGTGCAACACATAAAACACAACTTGACAAACAAAGCTAAACATAAACCCAACTTGAATAGTAAAAAAATGTCCT
This sequence comes from Streblospio benedicti, assembly GCA_019095985.1. Classification (NCBI taxonomy): domain Eukaryota; kingdom Metazoa; phylum Annelida; class Polychaeta; order Spionida; family Spionidae; genus Streblospio; species Streblospio benedicti. Next base: position 60,963,647 of record CM032660.1, on the reverse strand, counting down.
TTTGTAAAGCGTGTGCGCAGAATGCTAAAGGGGATGTTAGGACCTTCATGCACATCTAGGATTTGATATCCATAACAAACACCTACAAAAATATCAGTTTTCAAGAGAGTCATTTCCATTTCAGAATATTGATGTAAAGTGAGATAGATAAACAACACTTCAAGGCCTATCACAACAATATTTGTTGGTGGTAATTTATTAATCCGTCATCAATCAATCAATCAATCAATCAATTCGTAAGTTTATTCTAGCTGACCCAACATGCAGACCTTACACGAAAATAAATGTAAGGAAGAAGTACCATGGTGGCAAAGTAATGTAAAGAGGCCAGGGGCAAGCACAGGATGTCCTTTAGCTTTCTTAGTGCATGTTTCTTTGTCTATGGATAAGTTGTCAGAAACATATTCCCCACGATGATATTTCTTTTGCAGTGACGGCATATAATTATGTAAGTGCCTGCTTGTTACAGTCACATGCAGGACCACAATTCTATAAATGTGATACATGAACAAATAACATTCAAACAGTAAAAGGAAAGAACAAAATTTTACTTTGTTTGAGTACATGTTAAGTCATAAGATTGCCATGATCGCTGTGCCAACACTGATGATCGAAATGTGCATACGATCATCCAAGATGTTGAAAGCTGCCTTATTTGCATTCAGGATTTAGACTTTTGATTCCAGTATAAACTCAACACACACATAATATATCTTCTAGATGTCAATAAATCTTCAGTGTTATCACAAATATTTACTTCCTCCTTGATGTTGCATTTCTGCCACGAAAAATCCTTTTTCATTTTTGAAATAAAATATGTTTAAACCAAATAATTACATTCAATTGAAAAATCAATTATTAATAATGCAACATCCCGGGCAACATCCTATAACAATTAGAAGAATATTCCAAACGTCATCATTATGATCGTAATGCGCATTATGATCATGAGTGTCAGCAAAGTAAGGTTATGTATTAGAGTAAAAATGTTTCCAAATGTCAATAGCTAAATGTAAAAACCGTTGATTTACCTGCAAATCATGTGGTTTACGATTTCTAATGACTTCACACTGCTTTATAAGTTTCTGAATGATAACCCTCTAATCCAAATGAATATGGTAATTGTGATACATTTTACTGACATGTAATAATGATGTATATTTACACATATGAGTTTTTACTAGTAGTTATTGTTACGTGTTGCTAATTGTTATTTCAAAATTAAATTGTATAATTGTTCTGTACACATGCGTGGTTTTTAAAGTTTAATTTGCACCAATTAATGTATTTGCAAAATTAAACTTTGTAGAGAAAATCTTTTTATACGTATTTTTGTAAGGGTGTTTATGCTATTGAAATGCATAATTTAAGATGACTGATGTGGAAATAATTTGAAATCATTGTTAAGTTCAGGGCAAGTCATATTTCACATTTTTTTGCCCCCTGATGTTCGATGATTTCTGGCAATGAAAATTTCAACTCTGAATTTATTCATTTATTTGTTGCCAGAATTAACCTTATAGTTTTTTACAATCAAGTGTTGTTGTTAAGCTAGCAGATATTCGTTTTAAAATGTTAGCTCAGATGTTCACAAATGTTGATTAAAAGCGGAAATGCTTTTTACAGCAAGACCAAAACCCTGGTACTTTGTGATCATAATTATTTTCGACATTATGCTGAAACAAGCAAAAATGGGAATTAAACTGCTCTTTAATGTCTGAATATGATTATATTGCAATCATTATTGTAATGAACTTAATAAGGCAATCATGTTGTTCTGTCCAAAAATAAACAGATATCATCAAGGAATCAGGCCATCATGGGATGCCAGGGCTTTCATTCACGGCACCGCAGGGTTTTAACCAGACACATGATTTATAAACTATCATTTGATGAAAAGATTTTGAAATTAGATAATTGATACAAACAATATGAAAACAATGACTTGATTCTTATAAAACAAATGTTTATTCGGGGCAAGTTAATTAATTAAAAATCAAAAGTCTGAGTAAAATTGTCACAATCTAAGATTGTGAAAATGAAATTGAATAAATATTTAAAGAGGGTACTGCGGTGTACGGATATTTTCATTCACCATGATGAGATATGGGAAAGCCTGTGGTAGAAGCCAAAACTGTGGAACTACCGGGATGTCTTCCATTTTTTATTAGAAATGGTAATTCTGTCCAAATATTTAAGAAAAGCCTAAGACTTCCTTTTTAGAGTTTTAAAATATATCTATATTTAATATGTTTTATAAGAAATGATAGACTTGTTAAAAATGATAAACTTTTAAAATTATTTTACCACAATGTATGTTTTATGTAATCTTAGGGAAAAACCTGTTTTAAAAAAATTTTCAGTCATATCTTAACTCATGTTCTTCTATTACTATTATTATTAAAAGCATGCCCGATCATTAAGTGTGATGGCGACAAGATTATAAATGTATTTGCTATTATTATTATTATAGAATAAACCAAATATTTATTTCAATTTCATTTATTTTTCACCATATGTACAAAAATTATTAATTTATTTAAAATCATGCAATTTACAATAATCATAAAAAACACTAAATATTTAAAAACATGAGTAGTAATATAAATGGCTGGGGAGGAAGGAGGTGGATTACTTATCAAGTTCCTCCCCATGTGTAAGTACTTTTATAACTATAAAATCACAGTAATATTTATCCTGAATGATTAAAAAGTTACAAACAACAAGTCACAGTAAGGCCTATAATTTGTGTGAAATACAAGATTGAATATAAGTAACATTTTTTGATTAATTATAAATTATATTTCCTGTATAATAATCCTTAAATAGTTTTTTATAGAATGTTTTTTATAAGTGACATAACTTTTAGCTATTTTAACATCAGTAGGTAAAGTTTTTCCATAGATTAGCAATAGCATGTTGAAAAAGTACTTTAGAATAATTAGTTTTAATTTTACATGTAACTCAGAAATCACTTTTGTTTTGTGTATTATAAGAATGAATATCAATGCCTTTATAGATGTTTGTCCAAAGATAGATTTGGCAAATCACCTATTGTTATTTTAAATACAGTTGAATGGATCTTGAATTTATAAAAACTCGGGAATTTTTTTCTTTTTCAGTTTTGGGGAAAAAAATTTTCTGGGAGGGAAATCAAATTTTACTACCTAATAATAATTATGAAAAAGTTTCTATATTAACAATTGTTAAGCAAATTTTTTTGGGAAATTTCCCTTAAAATCAAAATTTGTTTTTTCCAATGTTTTACACAAAAAACCAAGTTCTTTAGGATTTGAACCTACATGTAGGCACCTACCCATTTGGAAAACTTTTTTTCAAAAGTGATAAAACAAATAGATGCGAGAAAAAAATACAAACCAAGTGTTTTCCCAAAGATCGTCGTTAAAATGACCCAAAAAAGCATTTATTCCATCTATACCCTTAATTCTTGCACAGGGGATCAATACTTTGATTGCCATATTTTTTTTCCCGTGCCCCTGGGAATGAAAATTTTGGCACCATTTGCATTATACCCCACGGGGTCATCCCAATGTTCCCAAACACTCATGAGTCATAAAAATTTAAGTTTCCCCAAAAATTCAAGATAACCAAGCAACCTCCATTACCCTCAGCAAGAAAATACATCTTACAATTCTAAATTTTTAATTATGTATATAGGCTCTAAGTGAGCCAGAAAAAAGAAAACGGATCTGCTTTTGCCTGGAGTGGACTCCACAACAACCGGTATATTTATATTATATATTTATATATTATATATTTTATATTATATTAATTCTTGTAATATGTGATCTGTGCTATTTTTTCAGTGATTTCTTTCAGTGAAATCATATAAACAATTTTTTAATGTGTTTTTCACAAGTTTGCTTATGGATACAATTATATTCTTCTCTCTCTCTTTCTCTTTTCTATGGCAAGCAAGCTCCTCCAGAGAGAGAAGAATATAATTGTATCCACAAGTAAAATTGGGAAAAACACATTAGAAAACTCCACTAATGTGTTGACAGGAAGTTCAGAACGATACATTTTCAATCATAACTAAAAAATGGTAATGAATATCAAAATAAAAATTATAGGAATGAAACGCTATTTTTTTGCCAGATCTACATTGCAATTTTGATTATTCTGATTGGTTTACACAATAGTGAACACTTACATGAAAATGGCATTTTTCAGTGTCCATGAGAGACAGAGTCAGACATTTTGAACAAGTCAAAATTGGGGATTAGGTACCATGATTGGAACAGCAATGTTTATATTTTTATTTGCATAAACATTGATAGTCACATGCATGTAATTGGTGATACATGAATGTGTATGCAAATCATCTAAGCAAACAACTGTTCAATCACGGTACTATCTGATTATCCTTGTTCAAAATGTCACGACTGCTTCTCTCGAACCTGAAAAATACCGACTCATGTGTTCACTTTTAAAATGAACCAATTAGAATGAAAATCAAGGGCCAGCGATCTTAGATCGCAACTTAGCATCAGTGTTCATTCTACAGTCCATCTCTTATTTTGGGTGATTTTGAATTCCAATGCCATGGGCATAAATGAGCAGATATGGTACTGTGTATGTGATTAAATATTTCTTGCTGTATGCCATTTACTGGCAGCACAATGCTGTGTATGCTCAACAGCATGAGTGGTCAGCACCAAGACATTTCTAATGCCTTGATAAGTTAAAATATTCATTTTTGCTAAATGAAGACTATTCATTCAAAAGATTATTGTATTTTCCAGCAATAAATTCATTTTAGATTATGAACAAACTATTAAACATTGACCAATTCTTTATCATCATAGCTCAATGTTGACTAAAAATAAGACAACAATTTTAAGGTATAAGAGAAGACAGGCAGAAAACACAAGGAATGACTGCGGGTGATTTTTATGGCTTGGAATTTGTGTGAACATGCTCCCAAGGTAAATAAAACATACCGTAAAATAAGGAGAGCTAGTCATTGTGTCCACTCATTTTCAAATTTCATAGTAATACAAAACTCTTTGTTTCATATCATGTAAAATATACAAGCTATATTACAATACAAGAAAATAATAGAAAGGTACTCAATGGAGCACATCCAAAGTATTCAAGTCATATAGTCACCTTCACAAATGTTACATTTGTATTTGGTTTACAATAAGTATACAAGTAGCAACCAGCCTTATAGGCTAAATTTTCACAAATCCAAATCATTAGATATAATTAGTAGATATAATCACATATGATTATGATTAAAATTTTCAATCTTTTAGGTGCCAAACTTCAGCACAATGGTCAACGCAAAGACAATAATGCAGCATGGGAGGAATTTACTGCGCGAACATTTGAGCAATGTCAAATAATTTTGTGGATGGACCGATCGTAATCATAGAGATAATCTATCTATCTTAGTCTTTTGGTTTGGGCAAAGTAACTCTGGAAAAAGTCTTTGTACTTATACTGGCCTCCTAAATTTTCTCTTGCTAATCCAAGCATGTTATGGAAAACATGAAAAGATTAAGATAGTTTTTGAAATTGGTTAAATTTGTGTACGAAAGCATGGGCTTGAGTGTACGAAAGCATGGGCTTGAGTTTAGCATTGTAAGATGGTGGACAACCTATAATAAGTAAATATCACAATTGCTATCATTTTTAAGGTATACATGTACAGCAACCCTCGAGTTTGCATAGACAATTATGGTGCTTGTTGCTTAATTACATAAATAATAAAGGCCAAATTTATTAAGGTATTTTCTAAAACATACTTGTATGGTTTTTCCAGTGTAGTCTGTCAACCAGAAATGACGTTTGAGCAAAAAAAAACAGGATCTCTTATCATACAATAATAATGCAGCTGACACGCGTTATCGTATATCACATATTGAGGGGCTAAAATGGAATTGCATTCAATTGTATTGCTCGATACAAATGTATATGCATGTACTGGTTACATAAAGATAAATATTTCATTCGAAATTTACATGTCTTTGTCATTACATCTGTAACAATGATCGTTAAAAAAAAAGAATTAAAAACTGATATAATGTGCAACACATAAAACACAACTTGACAAACAAAACTAAACATAAACCCAACTTGAATAGTAAAAAAATGACCTTTTGTAAAGCGTGTGCGCAAAATGCTAAAGGGGATGTTAGGGCCTTCATGCACATCTAGGATTTGATATCCATAACAAACACCTATAAAAATATCAGTTTTCAAGAGAGTCATTTCCATTTCAGAATATTGATGTAAAGTGAGATAAATAAACAACACTTCAAAGCCTATCACAACAATATTTGTTGGTGGTAATTTATTAATCCATCATCAATCAACCAATCAATCAATTCGTAAGTTTATTCTAGCTGACCCTACATGCAGACCCTACATATTTCTTAGTGCACGTTTCTTTGTCTATGGATAAGTTGTCAGAAACATATTCCCCACGATGATATTTCTTTTGCAGTGACGGCATATATGTAAGTGCCTGCTTGTTACAGTCACATGCAGGACCACAATTCTATAAATGTAATACATGTACAAATAACATTCAAACAGTAAAAGGAAAGAACAAAATTTTACTTTGTTTGCGTACATGTTAAGTCATAAGATTGCCATGATCGCTGTGCCGACACTGATGATCGAAATGTGCATACGATCATCCAAGATGGTGAAAGCTGCCTTATTTGCATTCAGGATTTAGACTTTTGATTCCAGTATAAACTCAACACTGACATAATATATCTTCTAGATGTCAATAAATCTTCAGTGTTATCACAAATATTTACTTCCTCTTGGAGATGGCATAGGTTGCATTTCTGCCATGAAAAATCCTTTTTCATTTTTGAAATAAAATATGTTTAGACCAAATAATTACATTCAATTGAAAAATCAATTGTTAATAATGCAACATCCCAGGGCAACGTCTAACAATTAGAAGAATATTCCAAACGTCATCATCGTTGAGTGTCAGCAAAGTAAGGTTATGTATCAAAGTAATAATGTTTCCAAATGTCAATAGCTAAATGTAAAAACCATTGATTTACCTGCAAATCATGTGGTTTACGATTTCTAATGACTTCACACTGCTTTATAAGTTTCTGAATGATGGGCATGACATATTTTACGATTTCTTTATAAATGAGAATTTTTGCCAAAATTGGCACCTCATTTTCTATAGAAATTATTTCGCTTTTAATAGCTTCACAGCAGACAGTTATCATTTATCATACATTGTGCAGAAGTGCTCCACAAAAATGGGTTACGTTAAAGGTTTTCATCAAAGGATAACATGGAAACATACACATATAATAAATATGCTCAAAGTAGTAAAAAATGTAAAAGCCCATTGTATATTATTCAAAATGACTTATTAAGACAGCTGTTTATGTGGGGGAGGTGGCTTGGATTTTGAACATTATTAATGTAATTAATTTACTGCGATAAAAATGGTGATTATAATTCGTGTAAAGTTTGAATGTGAATAATGAAACATCTATATTTGAGTTAATTGACGGGGACTGCTAGGACTAGAACCATGGACCACTAAGACTGCTACATATAATATTATAAGATAGGATGATTAACACCTTCAATTAGAATAAAGCTTTTAGTTGTGTCAGTATGGCCGCATGTTCTAATGCCTTAAGTGCCAGGTGAAAAGTTGCCACAGTGTTAGTCTTTTTGGTTCAAGTTCCGGCAGAGGCTATGTGATACATTACTATAGACTTGGAGAAACAACCCTCTAATCTAAATGAATATGGTAATTGTGATACATTTTACTGACATGTAATAATGATGTATTTTTACACATATGAGTTTTACTAGTAGTTATTGTTACGTGTTGCTAATTGTTATTTCAAAATTAAATTGTATAATTGTTCTGTACACATGCGTGGTTTTTAAAGTTTAATTTGCACCAATTAATGTATTTGCAAAGTGTAACCTTGTAGAGAAAATCTTTTTATACGTATTTTTGTAAGGGTGTTATGCTATTGAAATGCATAATTTAAGATGACTGATGTGAGTGAAATAATTTCAAAAACTGTATTCAAGTTAAGTTCAGGGCAAGTCATATTTCACATTTATTTGCCCTGATGTCTGATGATTTCTGGCAATGAAATTTCAACTCTGAATTTATTCATTTATTTGTTGCCAGAATTAACTTATAGTTTTTTACAATCAAGTGTTGTTGTTGCTTAGCAGATATTCATTTTTAGAATATTAGCTCAGATGTTCACAAATGTTGATTAAAACGGAAATGCTTTTTACAGCAAGACCAAAACCCTGGTACTTCGTGATCATTATTATTTTCGACATTATGCTGAAACAAGCACAATGGGAATTAAACTGCTCTTTAATGTCTGAATATGATTATATTGCAATCATTATTGTAATGAACTTAATAAGGCAATCATGTTGTTCTGTCCAAAAATAAACAGATATCAGGGAAACATCAGGCCATCATGGGATGCCAGGGCTTTCATTTCACGGCACCGCAGGGTTTTAACCAGACACATGATTTATAAACTATCATTTGATGAAAGATTTTGAAATGAGATAATTGATACAAAACAATATGAAACAATGACTTGATTCTTATAAAGCAATGTTTATTCGGGAGGCAAGTTAGTTAATTAAAATCAAAGTCTAGTCGTGTCACAATCTAAGATTGTGAAATGTTTTCTAATTAGAATAAATATGTTAAAGGGTACTGCACTCTGCGGTGTACGGATATTTTCATTCACCATGATGAGATATGGGAAAGCCTGTGGTAAACCAAAACTATGGAACTACCGGGATGTCTTCCATTTTTTATTAGAAATGGTAATTCTGTCCAAATATTTAAGAAAAGCCTAAAGACCTTCCTTTTTAGACTGAGTTTTTAATATATCTATATTTGTATGTTTTATAAGAAATGATAGGACTTGTTAAATGATAAAACTTTTAAAATTATTTTACCAATAAATGTATGTTTTATGTAATCTTAGAGAAAACCTGTTTTTAAAAATTTCAGTTATATTTTAACTCATGTTCTTCTATTACTATTATTATTGTTAGCGTCCTAGATCATTATGTAGATGGCGGCGCATTATAAATGTATTTTGCTATTATTATTATTATAGAATAAACCAAATATTTATTTTTTAATTTCATTTATTTTTCGCCATATGTACAAAATTATTAATGATATGAAATTCATGCAATTTACAATAATCATAAAAACACTAAATATTTAAAAACACATAAGTAGTAATATATATGGCTGGGGAGGAAGGAAGTGGATTACTTATCAAGTTCCTCCCCATGTGTAGAATACTTTTATAACTATAAAATCACAGTAGTATTTGTATCACAGAATGGTTAGAAAGTTACTGAAACAACAAGTCACAGTAGGCCTATAATTTGTCAGATTGAATATAAGTAACATTTTGATTAATTATAAATTATATTTCCCTGTACAATAATCCTTAAATAGTTTTTTATAAGTGATATAACTTTTAGCTATTTTAACATCAGTAGGTAAAGTTTTCTATAGATTAGTAATAGTATGTTGAAAAGTACTTTTAGAATAATTAGTTTTAATTTCACATGTAACTCGGAAATCACTTTTGTTTTGTGTATTATAAGAATGAATATCCATACCTTTATAGAGGTTGTCCCAGATAGATTTGGCAAATCACCTATTGTTATTTTAAATACAATTGAACGGATCTTGAATTTACAAAAATCTTCTACGTTTAGAATTTTATACTTCTTGAATAATAGAGATGTATGTGCTCTCCTTCTTATTCAACAAATCATTCTTATTATTTCCTTCTGCAGTACAATTACCTTGTTTAAAATATTAGCATTGGCTGTTCACCAGACTACAATGCCACACTGAATATTTGAATATACAAATGAATACAATTGAATTAAAGAGTTTGTGTCCATTACCTTCCTAGCTTTTGCTATTAAATAAAAACTTTTACTAATTTGATTACAGACATGATCTAAGTGGTATTTCCAAGATAACGTATTGTCAACAGTGACACCAAGAAATTTAGTTCTAACAACCTGATTGATAATAGTACCATTAATATAAATATCCATTGAATTGGGAGTATATTTTTTGTTTACTATGAAATACAATATAATTTGTTTTCTTTACATTAAGAGAGAGTTTGTTCGCACAAAGTTACAGTTTTTGGAGATGAAGATCATTATTATAAAGTGTATATTGTTTTCGATCAGACAAGTAACTTTCAAACCAGTCATTGGCTATGCTTCTAACACCATAGTGGTTCAATTTATCTAGCAAAATAAAATGGTTAACAGTATCAAATGCTTTTTGCAAGATCTATAAATATACCCAAGCCAAATTCCTTATTCTCAAAACAATTTACAATTTTATCATACATAGACAATGCAATTATCAGTAGAGTATTTTTCACGGAATGCACATTAATATTTGTACAATAAATTATTTTTTTCAATAAAGTAAATTAATTGATAGAACATTAAGCTTTCAAATATTTTTGAGAATACAGTAAGTAATGATATAGGCCTATAGTTATTAAAACTTGAGGCATCACCAGCCTTGTAAACTGGTATGATTTTTGCAACCTTGATCTCAAGAGGAACAATTCCAGTACTAAATGACAAATTGATGATATGAAGTAGTGGTACAGATATATAGAGTAAAATACATTTAAGCATGTTGCCAGTAAGATCATCATATCCAGGAGTATTTTTCTTCATCTGTTTTATGGCTTTCACTAAGTCAGCATTTTTACAGGTTTTAAAAAGAGAGATGATTCAGGTGATTTGTCAAGATAAGACAAGGGAGATACATCTGACTATTGATTTTACTGACAAGAATATTGCCCACATTAACAAAGTAATTATTAAACTCTTCAGCAATATCAGTATCATTAGTAATAGTATTACCATTTTTGACAAACTTTGATTTAATTACATTATGAGATTGTTTATTTCGATTGAGAATCTTACTAACATGACCATGACATTGATATATTTGACTTATGTTTTAGCAACAACTGTTTATAATGATTTTTTTCAGCAGTTCTTATTATAGATGTGAGGTTATTTTTGCAGTTTTTGCATTGAGCCTCACGCAGGGGGCTAGGTGATAGGAAATATTGATGGTACAATTTGTTTTTTACACAAATGGATTTCTAATCACTTTAGATAGCCAAGGTTTATCATTTTGTACACGATTCTTTACAAAAACCTCATATTACCTTACATTACATACATATGGGATAAATTGTTCATTTAACAATATACAAATAAGAACAAATAAAGTCCAATTAAAAAAATGTAAACACGATTTATTTGACTTCTCTCATTGAGAATAAATTCATTAATGAATGATTTACATGTGATTATTCAAATTTGTGGATTACCATACCATGAAATAAATTAAAACAATAAACATCCCCATTCAAGAAAATACTGTAAAACTAGATATGTTTGTGCACGATTTATTTTGTGCGAATCGTGGGTAGGTGCAAAAACGCAAACTTAAATAGTCAGCAAACATTAATAGCCTACGTAAAGTAAGTCCAGCATGGACCAAAATCGGAAAATTAAAGTCACAAAATAATTTATAGATAAGGATCGCAAAATTTAATAGCCACAAAATAATCTAGTTTTACGGTACCAGAAAATTTAAAATTACCAACACCTATCTGAACTATCATACTATTTTAAGATAAATTATTCAAGTCACCGTTAACTGACATATGACCAACACTATATACCCAACATAGAGAAATCAATTATATTGTAATTAGGAAATGTGTCAAGGAAAAAATGATAATGAAAATAATGGTGTGGGCTGCCCATTCAATCTCTACTGTGCCTTTGAGAGTTTTCTATGATTTTGATGCATCTGATCCATTCCTAAATGTTAAAAATCTTAATACAAGACTGCGTACCATGTCTGCTTTGATACTTCCTTGCTTTTTGACTATTATCATGATTATTCTTGAATGTGTTCATTGTGTTGGTATAAAATGTTTTTTGGTTCATATTTCTTTTTCACAACATTATCTTTTACCTTCATCGGCAGTTTCGCCAACTCCTGTTGCCATCATCAAAATGGTCTTTCCGCGCATGTGTATCCTCGGTCAGGATCAGCAGATCTGACCGCCTGACATGCGCAAAAAGAACATTTTGATGATGCCAACAAGAGTTGGGGAAACTGTCAATGAAAGTAAAAGATAGTGTTGTGAAAAAAGAAATATGACCAAAAATAATATCACAAGCTTTCTCACTGCATTGATCCATCTTTACATTAACACACCATGCAATAATTCATTTTATGAATCCCTGTCTGAGCAGTTTCTGTCCTTAAAATGATTTAGCTGTATGTTTTTTTCCAAACTCTGCATTTTCATCCAATTACTGAAAAAAAATATATGTATATTAATTCTTTTTTGTCGCATTTTCATTACTTATTAAATATCCATCCAAGAGCTTGCAGTCTTATATAGACTTATAATGGTTATCAATTACTTAGATTTTTTAAATCACAGGGCTCCATTTGTTTTTAAAGAAATTAATTTGTTCAACTGATGATTATAAACGCGTGCAAATTGAAAAGCTCCTTTTTCCACAAAAAATTGTTAAAACGATAACTAATCATAAATACTTTATCGATATTAAATTGAAAACAATAAAATGAATTGTGATAAAATGTGAAGCAAAAATAAATATTTGATACTCTAGTATACAGCTATAATAAACTTCACGCACATTACAGTATTGTTTTTAATAATAGACAAATATGTTGTACTATGTTATAAAATTTTAACGCTCTTTGCTATGAGCAAACCAGCAAAACCAGCAAAACTTGAGCACGAATTAAAATAGATTTTTAGTGCATACATTTATTGCGTTAAATTTTGTGTAATGGACTCAAAAAAATTTCCTTAAAATTCTATCAAATACCAGTTTTATTTTAAATGCATACAAAAAGGGACATTTTTTTCCTGAAAAACCCACAGCGGATAGTTAAACAGGATATAGATTAAACAAACAAGTAACACAAAATTAAATCAAGACATGTAAATTGGATTACTACATATCATGTAGTGTTGTTGAAATTGTATCTTATCAAAAGATAATAAAATTCCTACCATCATGTCCATCGCAACGTCATTAGACCACTCATCAGATGATCTACAAGTAACATGGTATTAAGTAAAGACTAGCAAATAGTAACATGCCACACAATATCATTACATTAGCATAACCAATTTACTTTTTCAACCATTGAATTTACAAACTGAAATCAAATCTCTTGCAACACAACATAATGTTATGGAGATTTACGTTAAGTATATGAATGTACAACCATCATAAAATTTTGAAATTAAATAAATTAGATTGGCATGTTTTATGAGTGCATGTGTCCAATATTATTGTAGTCATGTGATATAATGTCTACACGTGTAACCTTGGATCTAACATAATAAGTATAAAAATATAGACGATCTTATTGATGTTATGATTAGAATGCAATATTACTCTTGTCTAAACACTGTTTTATCACAATGCAAAAAAATGTCAGCATACTAAAAAATAAAAACACCTGGAATTCTATTAGCTTGTGGATTGAAAAGAAAATAGTAAAATATTTTTAAAGGTGAATAATTTTGTAAAATTAAATTGATACTAGGAAGGCAAAGCACAATTAAAAATGTTATTACTTAATGCAATGAACATTTTAAAAAAACATGGTGTAATAGTATATTATTAAATAAAGTATACAATAATTGAAAGTAAGTATAAAGGAATTAAAAGTGGAGGCATAATCTTAAAAAATTTTAATCTTGGCTTTGGCAAAAAAAAGTTTAGAATTTTTCACGTGGCATCATGAATGTATAAAATAGTTCTAAAAGGGTATGCTTGTATGGTATAATATATAAACACTGGCGAAAATGTATGTTGACGTCATGTCAAACTTGTCATCTAATTCGCTTAATGTTTTCTTTAAATTTTTCATTCTTTAAACTTCATAGCCAGATGATTCAAAGCGTATGGACTGCAAGAAACAATTAAAAATACTGCAACTTGAAATTATGTACAATTGCCACATAAAATGTTATTTAAAACATTGAATGGATCTTACTTCACGAACTAGTTAAAGGTTATGCTCAGTGGCCGAACAAGTATGCTTGCACAGAAACAATATGATGAGGTCTGTGCATTCTGAAAGTTTTTTTCTTTTAAGCAGCGCAATAGAATATCTAGAGCAATTTACATCCACACCATAAACAAGCGACTATTAACCCATCAAAACATGTGGAAGCGAGTAATGTAAAGTCGAATTATTTTCGTAAGACGTAACTTCCACGTAGCACGTAATAAGTCGACTATATCCCCAATGTTAAATGTGAAGTTTGCTGTCAGAAATCCAAAGTACGTCTGGCGAAAATCATTCGAAAGTGCAATATCATGTGACCTTTCCCTACTTGACCTACTTCCAATGGAAAAGACATCGTTTATTGATCCTGGATTTTATAGAACACATAAACTTTTGACTGAGCAATATCTTTAACAGTGATGAGGATGGAAATTAGCTAATACATATTTCAAAGGATAACACAAATGACCTACAGGTAATCATAATAATTGTATGATAATTAGTTTTTACGATGTTGACCTTTTTTGCTTTAGTGGATCGGAAGAACATCGGACCTTAGGCAAAGTATTAAAAGGCTAAATCACTGACCTGGTCGCATCACTTGCAGCTGGGCTAATCGATTCGCACCCAGTGTTCTCACACGCCCCCACAATATATCCAATCCTAAAACATGATGCATACCTTATACAACCATCTAAAAGCCCATTCTCATGTAAAGGATCATGCCAAATGTTGCAACATATAAAAATTTCAGAGAATTAAACACAAAACCATATTAAAAGCTGTAGACAGAGTTGCCAACCTCAAATTTTGAAATTTCTGAATCCCGAGGCAAAAATTTCTGAATTTGGGTCAAAATTTCTGAATCTTTACATCTAATGTGTATTTTTAACATATATTTATATATGACTATTTATATAACACTGTTCTGTGTTTAGAATGGTCAATGGAGAGTAAACATGTACATACAAGTGTAATTAACTTGGTTTCAACATATTTGATTAAAAATAAATACAAATGTTTGGATGGTCGTCCTACAATTCGCGTAAAACGATCCAAGTAAGGAAAAATCAATGACAAATGTGTTTTTTTTTATTTGAACCATTTCATTTTACCTAATTAATACCTACCTAATTACTTAATTAATTTGATTAATAAGCAAATTTTTGCTCTTTGTTTTCTTTCTATGATACCCTGGTATATAAATCAAAGAGCCCTAATCATAATAATACATTTTACATATGTGCATATGATATGGCAATTTACAAATAAGGTTTATGACATTATTTTTAAGCGTATGACTATTGTTTCTATTTTATTATTGTGATAGTGTGATAGAAGGTGTCCATGGCATTTTACCTGTCTAACATGTTTTACATGTTTAACATGAACATTACATTGTGAAGACATTGTGAAGCAGAGCCAAAGTACACGAGAAGTGCAAAATGCGCATTACTCAGAAAGTTAGGCATGTACAACAATACTATTAAGCGCCTTGTCTCTTGGGTTGAGTTTTTAAAATATTTGGTCATTTCCCTGAATTT
>CM032660.1:60898592-60947836 GCA_019095985.1 Streblospio benedicti | reverse complement strand
GAAAGAAAAATATCTTACATTTGTGAAGAGACATTGATAATTTTTATTAGCTTTACAGTTCTAAAACATTAATGTATGATTATATTGTATTTCATGTATATATTATTCTTGACAGACACATATTATAGATTTGTGAATAATAAAAAATATTTCGCATGCATGTAAGTTTTTTGTCATTTTGTACTAGAAATTCTTTTGTTTTGTAAGGGCAAGACAGCTTGCAGGTTGACGGGTATGGATTAAAAATGATGAAAATTAGAATGGACCAGCTAGAAACAACAAAAGAAGAACTTAAAGAGGGTGAGAAAGAATAATGCCGTATATTCATGTATTAAAGCCCCAGGGCGTTTATTTGAAAAAGTGCTGTTTCGGGGCATATTTCAAACTGAAAAAAAGGTTTCCTTATAGGCCCAGGGGTGTAAGTTCGAACCTTAAGCCCATCCCCTTTTTGGCGATGAATAAGCTTTACATAAGGATTATTTAGAAATGGAGAGCTAAAATATTACCAATCACGGACTCGTATGGTATATCTTTCAAGATCTATGCGGGCGATGATGAGTGACATGAAGATTTACAGTGTGCACGAAGCTTGCGTGTTAATACAATTGGTAGTTGTTTGCGTTATGTCTATTGTATAAATAATATCTTAGTATTCTCTATTGTTTTATTGCATTTCATGACTCGATAGTGTAATTGAAACATTTTTATTTCAATCCTCAATCAGCTGGGAATAAAGCATCTTTTCATCTTTTACTAGTCAGCCTTTTGTAGGAGCTTTAATAGGCACGACCATGTTCCACAATAACATGATCTATATATGGGTACAAACTTTTGCTTTTGTTTTTGCTGAGTATGCATGGTTGGGACATTTGAACTACTGAGCATGCACACTGGCACACGGAATCATACTTGTGTATATTTTTCACATCAAAATAAGTAAGTTATTTCTAATTTCTGGCAAGCATTCCTAATAGATTGGTTGAATAACGTTACTTACATATTATGCATCGCTATATTAGAGAATGTCAATCAACAAATGCAAAAACATATATGACATAGCGATGTCGCCGATGATGAAAGCAGTAGTTCTATACATGTGATTAAAGTTTCTTTCATAATAAACCCTATGTAATGACATATCCGCCAAAGAAAGTTACTTTCGGTGAAATTACCGTGCCAAAATAAAATCAGCTTTGTTGGTGGAAAAAGAAATTCAGTTCAGTTAAAGGCCCATGGGCCCATATCTGAACCTTAAGCCCATGTTCGATGTTAGGCCCAGGGGCCTTTATACGTGAATAGATGGTAGCCGTAGAGAAAATTATCGCTAAACAAAATGCTGATAATCTAGTGTTAAAAGCTGAACTGGCAATGAAAGATCGTAAAATAGAAAGAAAGCAGACAAAGTTGACGCAAAGTGAACCTGCATATCTGAAATAAGTAATGAGTTTGCAGTCAGCAATGATGGTCGCGCGACAATAGAACAGCTAGAAACAGTAGAGGAAGAACTTAAAGGCACCAGAAATCCTCTTAACATTAAAATGCCACCATGTAAAAGCAACTTATATCTAAAAAGTTTCTTTCCAAACACAATTGAAGACTGGAACACACTGCCAGAACACATAAAAGCCATAACTATCACAATAGCATTTAAATCAGCTATCAAATAAAAAATAACAGAGCCTTCACCATTACACAATTGTGGCAATAGAAAAGAAAATATCTTGTTAACAAGATTAAGATCAGGAAACTGTGACCTCAACTACTATTTATATTTGGTTGGACATACAGCCTCATCAATCTGCACATGTGGACAAGCCTTGGAAAGTATAAAACATTACCCACTACAATGTCAAGACCACCGACTATACCATATCACAATGCTTAACATAATACACGAACCTTAATAGGCAACCTAGTAATTGATGTTGACTTATTGCTAGAAGGCTCTCCCGGGTTGAGCACTCAGACAAACTCAAACATACTAGAATGCACTAAAACATACATTAGACACACCAATAAATTTGGCTACATGTCATCCAATGCCATAAAATGACTATGATGATCAGGATCAGTAGAGGAACCAAAACTTTCAATGTCAATGTTAAAACCCATTCTTCTAACTATTATTTTATATTATTTTATTTTATTCATTAGTTTTCTTCTGACTATTATTGCATTGCTGTAAAGGCCACGGTATATTATAGCCCCAAGCGGTCAAAGCCCTGGCCTATTGATTCAGTTTTACATATGATGTATTGTCTGCACACCTATAATGATTGCAACCATTCAAAAGTGTGCAGTTTATATCACTGTACTATTACATGTCGGGTTTATTGTTACTATTATTACTATGTTACATTGCACTACTTCTGTACTGTATATATGTCATACATGATATTGATTATATTATAAAATTAGATTTTCATCCGTTTGTAAAATTGAACTAATAAAAATCAATTAAATCAAAGCAAAACAAATCCCTGAAACATTTTTGAGAACTCCAGTGGCTGGGTGCGGGCAAACAGTCCGATGTCGGATGACATGCCTGTATTGAGATGGTAAGAAAGATGCAGATCCTGAAAAAAAACAAGAAAAAAGAGGTCCTGATCTGACATCTGCTATTTCGATGTCAACAAGTGTGCCATATTCCTGGAAGAGGTTTATAGCAAATCGCAAAAATAAACGTTGATTGGTACATTTTATTGCAGATCAATTAATTGCTTTAACACACAAGAAGCTGAACATTAATGAAACGTGGATTGTCAGTGGAGGATCTTAAAATGCCTGCACCTGTGTTGTGAGGAAGAAGACCGTAAACCTGTACTTTTACATTTACATGATTATGATGATGCAGCTGGACCTTCTACCCCATGAAACCCTTCAACACCCACGAGTGTGAGGAAGAGACGATAAGGTTTGCATTATTTACATGTTACGGTTAAAATATTTCTTCATATTTTGGTATACCATTAGTCAATTGGCTCTTCAATTTGTTTGATTCAGATCGAGAAAAGCAACGTTTCCTAAAATTGAGGAAGCCCTCATTGATTATGTGAAAAGTTGGGAAAATAAAATAGGTGTTCATCAAACGGTGCTCAGAATAGAAGCACTAGAGCTAGCTAAAGAGTTCTACCCCGGCCAAGCATTTGCAGCCATTTGCAGTACCTGTTGAATGGCCAAATTTACAGTGAAGAATGAGCGCGTCGAGCGTAGAGTGACATCAGTAGGGCAAAAAATGCCAGAAAAATGCCATGACTCTCCCATGCATATATAGCTAACATGGATAAGAGCCCAATGAAGTTTGACATACCCAGTACAAGCATAGCTGATTTTTAAGGTAGATTATTGGTTCATACAAAAAACGAACACAGTTAGAATTTCTGTTTTTATTTCTAATTTTATGAGAGGTATGGGGTAAATATAAAAAAAGCCCAATTATAGACGATTGTGGTGGCATTTGATAATATATTTAGAATGTTTATGTATATTGAATATGGTACAAGCATGTCTTTAACTGTGTAACTTCTTTTAACTGTGACAATCGATACTATATTCTTCATGTTTATTTATATTTATATCATATTATTTCATTCTTTTCATTCTATTTTTTTTAAAAAAAAGATATGGACAGTGTAACCACTTGTCTAATATAAAACAAAATAAATAAAATCAAAAAATTTTGAGAACTCCAGAGGCCGGTTGTGGGCTGACAGTTCAATGCATGATGACATGCCAGTCTCGGCGATTGGAGACATGCGCACCATGCTGGGGAGGCGCAGGTTGCTGGGTACTGTCATAGAGCTCCATAATACGCCCTGTGAAATAGATTTAACAAGGCAGGGCGAGGAGGAAGGGGTAAGGTGTTAAAGGGGTAGATTATTATTTAGTTTTACATATCTAATGAGCATATTGGTTCACAACTAGACAAGTATTTTACATTTGTTTCATAAATATTGTTAAATATTGCCAAAAATGGTGAACCGAACATCTCCATCATCGCACCACTAGAATATAGATCTCATTAGTTATTATGTAACAAACGAACTTAAATTACTACATTTCGAGTATAACTAGCTTTTTATAATATATAATTAGACTAAGTAAGTCTAATGTATCAATGAATACTCGAAATTGCTTATTTGTGGTATTAATGTTAAGTACAGTATCCAATAAAAAACGCTTCAACGTTTCGACGTAACTCATTCTATTATTTGTGTTGTCATCATTTGTGTATTTCTCATCCAAGAGGAAACTTAGAGGAATTTAACATAACCCCTGAGTGGAACAAGGTACATCTATGATATTATTGTAACACTAATATTCAAGATTCCATTGATATATTTCATTTGTATGTTAACGTTATGACTTTATTATATTTTTACATGAAAATATGTGATTGTTGTTTCGATTGTTTGTAAACAATTCAACAAATTTGTGATTTCAGTTTTCACGGTTTCCTACTAAGATCTAATAGTCTACTGATTGCTTGTCAAGGAATTAAATAAGTAAAGTGATGAAATTGTGAAGATTCCTGACAATTAAACTAAATAAAGCAAATGAACGTTCTGGTAAACCAGTTGTTAGCTTTCTTCTCATTTTCAGAAGTAGTATCCTCTTACATATGCAAAGCCATTTAGGAGCCATGTTTGTCACAAATCATGTAGACATAAAAGGTCACATGAAAAACATAAGATGGACATGCTCATTTAGCCTGTGCCAGATTTGAGTAGGCAAGATATTGTTTGAGCATTTTTGCAATTTTAGTTTTTTCAGAGATTCGCCACTATCGGTGACACTGGGGAACCCCATTGCTGCTCAATGAGTTTGTTTGAAAAACTGTCCGTCATACACAAAATAAGTGGTATTCAGACAAAACTCCAAAAGTTGTAATATCTGCGTAGTCTTCAGTTCGGTCCTCTTGTCGTCTTGTTCCAACCTCCTTTTAATGCAGTCAACAGCACTGTCAACTAGGATACTGGTAAAGAGGGCGGACACGTCATACGATATCAGTTTCTGGCCGGGCGGTACCTCTAAATCCTTGATTTTTTTTAACAAAATCATCATTGTTCTTGATATGATGGGGAGACTGGCCGAGCAAGGGGGATAAGATGTCCGTGACCAGCCTCGCTGCCTTATAGGATACACTCCCTATGCTCGAAACGATAGGTCTCAGAGGGTGGTCCTTCTTATGTATCTTGGGTAGCCCGTACAATTTGGGAACCTCACATGATCTGGGATATATTCTCCTTTTCAACGCCTCCGAGATTTGGCCTTCTCTGCTCCACAGTCGTAAGGTTTTCACCAACTGGTCTTTGTATTTGGGGGTTGGGTCACACTTGAGCTTTTGGTAAGTTTTGGCGTCACTAAGTAAAGTCGAAATATTTTCTTGTTATATTCCGATCGGTCCATCACCATCGTGGCTCTACCCTTATCCGCACCCACAATGATGATCTACTTTTTCTTTTTCAACTCTTCAAGTGCCCGATATTCAGGTTTACTTACAGTGACTTTCGGATTTGGTCTCGTTCACCTTGAAATTTCTGGATGTTGTAACTTCAATCACGTACTCGTAATTCTAGCAACTGTTTCTCTGCCTTGTCAAGGATTCTTCCTGCCTTGGACCCTTTGATTGGGGAATTTATACTCAGACACTTGGGTGTAATTCCCACCCGAATACATCGAATGTTAAAAATTCGGTGGTTGGTCCATCGGGCTAGCCTCACTTAGTCTGCTTATGTGAAAAGAAATCATTAGAAACAGACTTGTTAAATAGGAATGGTATGTTATTTGACCATTATAATATGTTACTTGTAATTTGATGTAAGGTTTATGTGGCTGTGTACTCTGATAACTCAGGATCACACATAATTGTCAATGATTATTACTTAACTTTATATAACCTTTATATGAGTAACTTTTTGTTCCTGTGCTAGTGAAAACCAGATGTTTAATCTCTTTGATGGCACGCCTTTTAATGCAATATCATCCATGCTCCATATCATAGTCTCGAAAACAATGGCAAATGCATATGCATTTGTTGCTTCTGAATGGCTACACCCAACATCAGCTGCAATAACATTCCATTGCCAGTGTGTGTACTTTCAAATTATGGTATGGATAGGTATGCCAAACAAAATGAACCCTACTGAATGGGGATGGAAACATGAAAATAATCAGTTAAGTCAAACCATGACTCAAAACAGCAATGCACCTTAGGAGCTTTTGTAAATTATTAATTGCAACTGTTCCCTGGGATGCAAAGGCTCTTGATGTGGCTGCTCATGCTATGGACTCCACTGCACTGCTGCATGTGGCACTTGGCAAACTGAAAACTACCCTGTCTACCCTGTATGAAAATTCAAATAATACTCAAGAAATTGTGATAACTCCATACTTCAAAAGTAGTACTGGCTCTGCCATCGCCCGTTTTGAAAGACATGCTCAGTTTGGACTTACATGAAAAGGATGCCAAAGAAATAACTCTTCCAGAAAAGAAATTTTGCGACATGCAGGAGTTACTCAGATGTTTGCAACCTGCATCGGCCAAGGAAATGACTCTACAACATGCCTTCCACATGCTTCCTCTGATGTAGATGAGGATGAGGATGCTCAAAACTATATCTTCTGAAATTTTGTCAGTAGACAAAGGTGTAAATTCGAATGTTTTAGTCAATAAATTTTGGTCTTGTCAAGATATGTGCAATGGTCTACATTACAGCTCATCGAGCTTTATTAACAGAAATAAAAGCAAGTCGAAGCATTGTACGAGAATATTATTTCGCACAAGTGAAGGGGTATATGAGTATTCAGTCTCACATCCCTATTAAGTATGTTGGTTCACAATTAAAAAAGTATTTTACATTTGTTTCATAAATATTGTTAAATATTGATGAAAAGGTGAACCGAACAACATGACTAACATTGAGGCACTAGAATATAGATCTCGTTTGTAAATTATGCAACAAACAAACCTAGACTACTGTCTCGAGGATAAATAGATTTTTTCATAACATAAGCAGACTAAGTGAATTTAACGTATTTGGCGTACTAATGTTGAGTACTGTAACCAATAGATGTCAAGTACTGTAGCCAATCAGAACGCTCTAATAGTCGACGTTCTGCATTCTAGTATTGTGGTGAAAACAAATGTACATTTGTTGTTCAAGAGACAACTTAGACGAAATTAACATAGCCCCTGAGTGGAACACAAGGTATTTTTATTTGTATGTTAACATTGTGAATTTATTATATTTTTATGTGAAAATATGTTGTGGTCACTTCCAACTTACAGGTTAAGGCAATTATGGTCTTATTCTCAACACCTTAAGGTTTTCCTATAAAAAATGTCTTCAGTAAGTTTTTTACAAAATGCATTTTCCTAATTCCTTTCTAGATTCTATTCCAATGGATATAAAATTTGATACTTTGATAATTGATACAATGACACAAAGACCTGACTGAAATGAAATACTAAAGTGTATCATCCTCATGATCTGAATATTCAGTGACATGTACTGATTTTCTACATCATTTCCCTTTCAATATAAAAACTTCTGAGTAAACTTCTCAAACTAAATAGAGTAATGTTGGTTGAACACAAACTTGAAGGAAGGTAATTAAACAATCAATTCATCATGACAAGAGATGTCCTTGAACCAGTATGTTCTGCAAATAATTCATTTTCAGGAGCTATTTCTTATACAAAGTCACCCAACAAAATCATTTATGGTCAAATTAAAACAAGAAAAAAGGCTGCTATTTTGGTCTACCATACAGGTCGGTTTCCGACGGTGAGATCTTGGACTTGTTTAACTCCATGATTGATAAATATACAACATTAAAACATTCATTTAGGAGATGAGTCAACAATCAATATTTTACTTTTCTACTTGGCTAATCCACAAATTTGGTGAATTAAAGTAGGCCTACTATATAAGCGATATCAATAAATTGTTGACTATGGGCTAACTTTCACAATTGGTCAAGCGTGTGATGAATGATATGCTTATACATCCTAGCAAGCTGCGATAGAGAGCACACTGAGAAATAACTCTGTCTTCAGAATGTTGGTCCACTTTGGTTTGATTATCTCAACATCTGTGCAAATTTTATCAATTGGTCTGGAGGATCACTTAGACACCAGATAAAGTTGTCTGAAGTGCAATCTTCATCAATCCTAAAACAATTGGAATTGTTCTATAGATATTCAATGGCCAGATTACATTTAGGATCTACATCATTGATATCAATATAACTTGAATGAAGAGGATCATCAGAATTCATGTGGTGCCTTCTAAATCAAAAGATTTGTTTGTGTCCAATAAGATGACAGTAAGAGGGGGGGGGGGTGCCGCCCCATCCCCCTCCACTGATTTGCATGTGGATGTGCATGAGAAATGGTGGTGAAAAAGTTTCACCTGAGTTGGCGATTCTTGAATGGCTGCAGCACGAAAAAATGAAAAACCAAAAGAAGAGCAATGGTAAGAAGTGTACAGACCCAAGCTGAATTAACCTTATTTGGTTAAAATGTGTTTGAAATATACACGTATTTTGATTCAACCTATATTTGTATATCTATTCCACAAGGATCTTTTAATGTGCACTGCAAGATCCAATGCTTTTAAAAATTGTTGCAGGTAGTTTCAACCACAAAGAAAGATTCCAAGACCAAAAAAGAAAAAAATTGAGCAATGGTAAGAAATGAATGACATCAAGTTATTTGATTAAATATTATTTGACAATATACACGTATTATTAACCATATCTTGTCCTCCACAAGCAACAAAAACAATCAAAGTACTTAGCATAATGAAAAAGCCAGCAAAGTATGAAATGAGATATGTAAATCTACTAGGGTAGATTTGATTACCGAACCCTGGAGTGAACGAACACAATGCAACCACCAAAACAGCATTATATAGTCGACGTTGTGAAATGATTGGACATTAACTTAATTTCAATTACATTCATTGCTACAATTCATTAACTTTTGGGATAGAAATATAACTGTTGCGTGGAGCTCAAACTTTTTTTTAGTGACACATTCTTTATTCACATTATATTTGAAAGCAGTGCTGTTTAATATCCAGTAAATTATAGTTATAATGGCGAAATCCAGCATGATAGAGAATGCTGCAATCACAGAGAAGACGAACATGACTGATATCGCGCTGGTTGTGGAAGGAAAATGGCTTTACACATCCAAAGTTCTGCTGTTACTGGCCTCACTTGTGTGCAAAAACATGTTCAGTCTGGACTTCCGTGACAAAGATTCCAACAAGATACCACTTCCTGAGAAATCATTTGCTCATGTGCAAGAAATGCTTTGTTTTATACAGCCAGGTGCATGTAAAGCCATGCATAGAACATCAATTTAGAAAATACAAAAACTTTATCATTGATATCAATATAACTTGAATGAAGAGGATCATCAAAATTCATGTGGTGCCTTCTAAATCAAAAGATTTTTTTGTGTCCAATAAGAGGTCAGTAAGAGGGGGGGGGTGCCGCCCCATCCCCCTCCACTGATTTGCATGTGGATGTGCATGAGAAATGGTGGTGAAAAAGTTTCACCTGAGTTGGCGATTCTTGAATGGCTGCACTTTTCATCCAAAAAAATGAAAAACCAAAAGAAAGGCAATGGTAAGAAGTGTACAGACCCAAGCTGAAGAAACCTTATTTGGTTAAAATGTGTTTGAAATATACACGTATTTTTGATTCAACCTATATTTGTATATCTATTCCACAAAGGATCTTTTAATGTGCACTGCAAGATCCAATGCTTTTAAAAATTGTTGCAGGTAGTTTCAACCACAAAGAAAGATTCCAAGACCAAAAAAGACAAAAATTGAGCAATGGTAAGAAATGAATGACATCAAGTTGCTGAACTCTTATTTGATTAAATATTATTTGACAATATACACGTATTATTAACCATATCTTGTCCTCCACAAGCAACAAAAACAATCAAAGTACTTAGCATAATGAAAAAGCCAGCAAAGTATGAAATGAGATATGTAAATCTACTAGGGTAGATTTGATTACCGAACCCTGGAGTGAACGAACACAATGCAACCACCAAAACAGCATTATATAGTCGACGTTGTGAAATGATTGGACATTAACTTAATTTCAATTACATTCATTGCTACAATTCATTAACTTTTGGGATAGAAATATAACTGTTGCGTGGAGCTCAAACTTTTTTTAGTGACACATTCTTTATTCACATTATATTTGAAAGCAGTGCTGTTTAATATCCAGTAAATTATAGTTATAATGGCAAAATCCAGCATGATAGAGAATGCTGCAATCACAGAGAAGACGAACATGACTGATATCGCGCTGGTTGTGGAAGGAAAACTGCTTTACACATCCAAAGTTCTGCTGTTACTGGCCTCACTTGTGTGCAAAAACATGTTCAGTCTGGACTTCCGTGACAAAGATTTCAACAAGATACCACTTCCTGAGAAATCATTTGCTCATGTGCAAGAAATGCTTTGTTTTATACAGCCAGGTGCATGTAAAGCCAGGTGCATGTAAGGTCATGCATAGAACATCAATTTAGAAAATACAAAAACTTTATCATTGATATCAATATAACTTGAATGAAGAGGATCATCAAAATTCATGTGGTGCCTTCTAAATCAAAAGATTTTTTTGTGTCCAATAAGAGGTCAGTAAGGGGGGGGGCCCCATCCCCCCTCCACTGATTTGCATGTGGATGTGCATGAGAAATGGTGGTGAAAAAGTTTCACCTGAGTTGGCGATTCTTGAATGGCTGCAGCACGAAAAAATGAAAAACCAAAAGAAAGGCAATGGTAAGAAGTGTACAGACCCAAGCTGAAGAAACCTTATTTGGTTAAAATGTGTTTGAAATATACACGTATTTTGATTCAACCTATATTTGTATATCTATTCCACAAGGATCTTTTAATGTGCACTGCAAGATCCAATGCTTTTAAAAATTGTTGCAGGTAGTTTCAACCACAAAGAAAGATTCCAAGACCAAAAAAGACAAAAATTGAGCAATGGTAAGAAATGAATGACATCAAGTTGCTGAACTCTTATTTGATTAAATATTATTTGACAATATACACGTATTATTAACCATATCTTGTCCTCCACAAGCAACAAAAACAATCAAAGTACTTAGCATAATGAAAAAGCCAGCAAAGTATGAAATGAGATATGTAAATCTACTAGGGTAGATTTGATTACACACAATGCAACCACCAAAACAGCATTATATAGTCGACGTCGTGAAACGATTGGACATTAGCTTAATTTCAATTACATTCATTGCTACAATTCATTAACTTTTGGGATAGAAATATAACTGTTGCGTGGAGCTCAAACTTTTTTTAGTGACACATTCTTTATTCACATTATATTTGAAAGCAGTGCTGTTTAATATCCAGTAAATCATAGTTATAATGGCAAAATCCAGCATGATAGAGAATGCTGCAATCACAGAGAAGACGAACATGACTGATATCGCGCTGGTGGTGGAAGGAAAACTGGCTTTACACATCCAAAGTTCTGCTGTTACTGGCCTCACTTGTGTGCAAAAACATGTTCAGTCTGGACTTCCGTGACAAAGATTTCAACAAGATACCACTTCCTGAGAAATCATTTGCTCATGTGCAAGAAATGCTTTGTTTTATACAGCCAGGTGCATGTAAAGCCATGCATAGGAACATGTAGAAATTTAGAAAATACAAAAACTTTATCATTGATATCAATATAACTTGAATGAAGAGGATCATCAGAATTCATGTGGTGCCTTCTAAATCAAAAGATTTGTTTGTGTTCAATAAGATGACAGTAAGAGGGCGGGGGGGGTGCCGCCCCATCCCCCTCCACTGATTTGCATGTGGATGTGCATGAGAAATGGTGGTGAAAAAGTTTCACCTGAGTTGGTGATTCTTGAATGGCTGCAGCACGAAAAAATGAAAAACCAAAAGAGAGGCAATGGTAAGAAGTGTACAGACCCAAGCTGAAGAAACCTTATTTGGTTAAAATGTGTTTGAAATATACACGTATTTTGATTCAACCTATATTTGTATATCTATTCCACAAGGATCTTTTAATGTGCACTGCAAGATCCAATGCTTTTAAAAATTGTTGCAGGTAGTTTCAACCACAAAGAAAGATTCCAAGACCAAAAAAGACAAAAATTGAGCAATGGTAAGAAATGAATGACATCAAGTTGCTGAACTCTTATTTGATTAAATATTATTTGACAATATACACGTGTTATTAACCATATCTTGTCCTCCACAAGCAACAAAAACAATCAAAGTACTTAGCATAATGAAAAAGCCAGCAAAGTATGAAATGAGATATGTAAATCTACTAGGGTAGATTTGATTACCGAACCCTGGAGTGAACGAACACAATGCAACCACCAAAACAGCATTATATAGTCGACGTTGTGAAATGATTGGACATTAACTTAATTTCAATTACATTTTTTGCTAGCCACGGAGGCATTGCTTAACTCAAGCTAACTTAAGCCAAGTAGTGACATTTCCCTCAACACCATGTTAAAAATCGGCAACAACATTCAGATATATCTAAGGAAAATTCACTCGCATTATCTTCAGTGAATTCCCACATATAGCACGGAAAAGAACATTAGCAAGTAAACGTGCAAAGTTTTAATCCTAAAACAAGCCAAAAATGCAAATGAAACGAAATCCTCCGTGGCATAAAAATGAATGAAGCCCAACTGAGCCACGTTGATCCAATATGCTGTAGACTGCTAGCTAGCTAGCGAATCTATGAGTCTGGCTGTGCTTGCATATAAATGGAATTTTGTAAAATACAAAATGATCATATATTCATTGCTACAATTCATTAACTTTTGGGATAGAAATATAACTGTTGTGTGGAGCACAAACTTTTACAGTGACACATTCTTTATTCACATTACATTTGAAAGCACTGCTGTTTAATATCCAGTAAATAATAGTTATAATTGCGAAATCCAGCAAGATAGAGAATGCTGACATCACAGAGAAGAAGGACATGACTGATATTGCGCTGGTTGTGGAAGGAAAACAGCTTTACACATCCAAAGTTCTGCTGTCACTGGCCTCACTTGTGTGGAAAAACATGTTCAGTCTGGACTTCCGTGAAAAAGATTCCAACAAGATGCCACTTCCTGAGAAATCATTTGCTGATCTGCAAGAATTGCTTCGTTTTATACAGCCAGGTGCATGTAAGGTCATGCATAGAACATCAATTTAAAAAATACAAAAACTTTTGTAAAATGATGGGGATTTGTATAGGGGCAGTATTGGTGAGGGTATTAAATAGTCAACAGTTGAACATTGAACAAAAGAACATTAAATTTTCTTAACCATAAGGTAATCTGAAATTTGCAGAGTCAATGTGGCATATATAATTCACTTATAGACATAGATCTAGACAATTAATGCCATGATTAATGACAAATGATTAACTTGTTAACTTTTCTCCTGAACATCCTCTTAAGTTACATGAAGCTAGATCAGTATATATGACATCAATATTTGAGTTCGCTATGTTAATAGTACATTGTAACATATTTGAGTTCGACGTAAGGATTGACATGGCAATGGTTGATGTGGCAGTGCTAGAGTAAGTGACGTAGATGTTTGACGTGGCAGGACGACGAGTCATGTGAAGGTGGGGAACATGGGAGATACAGGTTGCTAGAATAAAGATGGAGCAACAACTTTTCATCAAGAATTGTTGTGTTTGTATTCATCAAAAAATAACTACCCCGTTGATAAACTCACGGGTTACAAGTCAAGTCAAGTCAAATAATCATTTATTATACTGACATGTGATATACATATTCTGATTATATTTAAATACATTAATGATATCACCCAGACAATTATGGCTTATAAGTCAGTTTAAATCATATCTTTTAAGAAGCGTGCAATAAAAAAATTTACAATTGTTAGTTATACAGTTTGTCTTTTCTCATATTCCATACATTTTCTATGTATTAGGTACATAATATTGACAATTTGGAGGTTCTACCGAGATCTGAGCTCGGATCACAGGATTCAGAGTCCTGGGTGCCGACCATTACACCAGAAGGCCAATGAATCGACAAGGTAAGAGGTGCCCTAGGAAGTGCAACATATCATGAGCAACAAAGCAAAGGAGGTAAGAAGAATGTGACAACTTCAATATTTATGAACTCTACGTTGTTGAATATGTTACAAACTTTAAGCAAGGAGAAGAAAAGTAAATGGAAAGATCACATTAGTAGTTTGGCCCATGCATATAATTGTTGTAAGCATGAGACTACAGGTTTCCGCCCCTTTTACAACTTTTCATCAAGAGTTGTATTTGTATTTATCAAAAAATAACTAACCCGTTGATAAATCCATGGGTTAAATATAGCTATAACATGATTAAGAAAACAAGTAGTAATATTAATAATTGGGATTTATGTGCAATTTGCCAGGGGGACAGAAACTCTGAAAGCTTCGTTTATCCTGAGAAGTGTACTTCTGCTGGCCGCAAAAGTTCCATATATGCAACCTTGTTAGCTGATATTGAGGAATTCATTAAATTGGGGACTGTACCACTAAATCTTAATGTAAAATTATCAACTGGTGATATGTCTGCACTAGATATATTGTACCATCCACTTTGCCTGAAGAGATACTATAGCTGCCATCAAACTCACATTAATGCAAAACGTAAAGTAAACGACAATATGTCATCTGAGGCAATTGCTTTATGAGAACTTATAGAGTTCATAATAGATAGTAGAAAAGAACAATCTATTACTCAGTTCAAAATGTCTGAACTGATTAAAATACCAAATATGAAATGCTATTCTACTGCTGTGTCTATTTGTGAGCTTATAATGTTTAACTCTGTCAAAAGAAGTAGATCTGCAGATGGTGCCTCATTGCGTCATGATTCTGATCGTGAAATGCCCCTTCCAATTTACATAAGCATGAAATCCATGGCCAAACTAGTAAAAAAGAGCTTCTTGATACATTTTACAATTCAGGATTAGTCATATCCAATCCCAAGCTAATGCACATTTCCAATGGGTGTGCTCAATATGAACGTGAAGATGTACGGTGTGCCCACCAAGTTTAAGAAAAGTAATATTCTCTGCGGGTATGGTGGACAATGTGGATCATAATCCTAGTAGCACCACAGCTAAGGACTCATTTCATGGTACTGCTATTTCAATAGTACAATTTCCAACTGATAATGAAGGCAGTGATAGACAAAATAAATCTAATAGAAGCAAATATTGAGAAACAAACAGATATCAAACCATTGCCATTATCTTACATCAGTGTCATTCCAGTTCCACCTCTCAATGATAAACTTCAAGTACCTTTACATGAAGGCTCAACTGTAGCTGGTGAAAATGTTGTAGATGAAGATCGAAATTGTGACATAATGTGGTTAACAACTGTAAAGGATGCTATGTAAAACAATGAGATAACTGAACATATGTCATTATCTTGGGCTTCCTATCATGCTGGCCAAATAGAAAATTCTGCTGGAATTGAATGTATAATAGATTTGTTGCCTCTTTCTGTGAACATGCACATTCTGTTTCTATGATCCGACATGCAATGGAAATTATCTACAAAAATACAGAATATCTAAATCCAAGTCAAACTCCAGTTATAACAAAGGAACAACCTTTGCATGCAATTCCTAAAAGAATCCAAGGGAAATATGAAGGCATTTATGTGAAAATAGATATGTGCGCATGTTAGGACCACTTCACATAGAGGTGGCAGCTCTACCAATGCTTGGTGAATGGTTGTCAGACAGTGGATGGACAACAGTGTTACCGGTAGTTGATTCAAAGGTTACCACTTCTGGGTGGGCGTAAAATATTGTAGCAGCTTCTCACATTGGTAGAAGTCGTTATGCACACCATGTATTCATTGCAGCATTATATGTTTTGCAACATCAAACTTATGATGCCTTTTGGCAACAGCCTCCCGCAGAACAGCAATTGTCGTTTGATGAAATGGGTTGAAGGACAATGTGAGAATGAGGCCATGTTCATGTACATGAATGAACACAGTTTCAGAATTACAACTGCTCATGCTGCAGTTCGCCCTTGCCATAAGGATGTATGCTTGATAAAATGAAATTTTGTTTTATATTTTAATTCTGATTTTATTAATTGTCTCCAGGGGTAGAGGAAGGGGACGTGGTAACATTGCAGAACCATCTTCCAGTAAATGTTTACTGATCAACTGACCGAGCTCTGAGGACAGCTTATGTGGAATTGTGATTGTACTCTCCACTTATATTACAACTGTTAAGAGCAGTATTTGCTGGTTTATTGCAACTTTTATAGAGTAATGATGCTGCTGATTGAACAAGAAATCAATAAAAATAAAAAAGGAGCCTTTAGGATGTCATCAAATACTGCCAAGTTTCATGTTCCGAATATAGCAAAAGGCATCGACTCCGATGGACAAGGTGATTCACATAATGAAAACAGAGACCTCCTAAAGAAAGCAAAGAAAATCAAGAAAAAGCTGAAAGCTATTGAAAATTTGGAATCCAAGCAAGACCAAGCCATGGGATTGAATGTTGAAGAGATAAAAAAAAGTGCAAAAGAAATTGAACATGGAAAAAGAGCTCAAAAAGTTAATGTTGACTGATCAATTCATCGAGCTCTGAGGACAGCTATTGTAAGATTGTGATTTGTACTCTCCACTTCTATTGCAACTGTTAAGAGCAGTATTTGCTGGTTTATTGCAACTTTTATAGAGTAATGATTAGATGCTCCTGACTGAACAAAAAATCAATAAAAATAAAAAAAGGGGTCTTTAGCCTTTAGGATGTCATCAAATACCGCCAAGTTTTATGTTCCAAATATAGCAAAAGGCATCAACTCGGCTGGACAAGGTGATTCAAATAATGAATACAGAGACCTCCTAAAGAAAGCAAAGAAAATCAAGAAAAAGCTGAAAGCGATTGAAAATTTGGAATCCAAGCAAGACCAAGCCATGGGATTGAATGTTGAAGAGATCAAAAAAGTGTAAAAGAAATTGGACATGGAAAAAGAGCTCAAAAAGTTAATGTTGACTGATCAATTCATCGAGCTCTGAGGACAGCTATTGAAGGATTGTGATTTGTACTCTCCACTTCTATTGCAACTGTTAAGCAGCTTATGTAGAATTGTGATTGTACTCTCCACTTCTATTGCAAATGTTAAGCAGCTGATGTAGAATTGTGATTGTACTCTCCACATCTATTGCAAATGTTAAGCAGCTGATGTAGAATTGTGATTGTACTTTCCTCTTCTATCACAAATGTCAAGAGCAGTATTTGCTAATTTATTGCAACTTTTATAGAGTAATGATGCTGCTGACTGAACAAACAATCAATAAAAAAAAAGAGCCTTCAGCCTTTAGGAAATTGATGAATAATTAAATTTGAAAAATTTGTTTTACCAAGAAAACAGCTCAAAAGAAAACTATAAGATCCTCTCTATACACTTTTGATAATGAGACCTAGTGCTGTAGGCAAAATATACAGAATATTTAATAATGATGGGGCAAATACGGCCTGCTGGGCCTGGGTGAGCAGACTGGAGCAAAGAACCACAAAAAGATGAACCAAGTGCAGTTAGTTGCCGCTGGAACTGCAGTTAGTGCCCGCGTTTTAATTTTTTTTCTTTTCAATTGGACTGAAATTTCCGGTGGCCAACGTCATACAGTTGCAATGGATAAAGATGGCGGCGTGTATTCCATCGGCCACAGCGAATACGGCCGGCTGGGCCTGGGTGAGAACACTGCAGAGCAAACTGAACCACAATTAGTGCCCACGTTGATGGGGACCAAATGTATACGGCCAGCTGGACCTGGGCCGTATACACTAGAACAAAGAAGGGAGAGTGCATTGCATCGACCGAAGCAAATATGGCCGGCTGGGCCTGGAAGAGAACACTGCAGAGCAAACTGAACCACAATTAGTGCCCGCGTTGATGGGGACCAAATGTATACGGCCAGCTGGACCTGGGTCGTATACACTAGAACAAAGAAGGGAGAGTGCATTCCATCGGCCGCAGCTAATACGGCCTGCTGGGCCTGGGTGAGCAGACTGGAGAGAAAAGATGAACCACAGTTAGTGCCCGCGTTTTAATTTTTTTTTCTTTTCAATTGGACTGAAATTTCCGGTATCCAACGTCATGCCGTTGCACTGGATAAAGATGGCAGCGTGTATTCCATCGGCCACAGCGAATACGGCCGGCTGGGCCTGGGTGAGAACACTGCAGTGCAAACTGAACCACAATTAGTGCCCGCGTTGATGGGGACCAAATGTATACGGCCAGCTGGACCTGGGTCGTATACACTAGAACAAAGAAGGGAGAGTGCATTCCATCGGTCGCAGCGAATACGGCCGGCTGGGCCTGGGTGAGAACACTGCAGAGCAAACTGAACCACAATTAGTGCCCGCGTTGATGGGGACCAAATGTATACGGCCAGCTGGACCTGGGTCGTATACACTAGAACAAAGAAGGGAGAGTGCATTCCATCGACCGCAGCGAATACGGCCGGCTGGGCCTGGGTGAGCAGACTGGAGAGAAAAGATGAACCACAGTTAGTGCCCGCGTTTTAATTTTTTTTTTCTTTTCAATTGGACTGAAATTTCCGGTGGCCAACGTCATGCCGTTGCACTGGACAAAGATGGCCGCACCGAATATGGCCGGCTGGGCCTGGGTAAGGAGAGTGCAGAGCATAGTGATATTGGGTAAGCAGAATGAAGAGTGAGAGATGAACCATAGTTAGTCCGCGCTTTGATGGGGACCAAGAATATACGGCCGGCTGGGCTTGGGTGAGCAGAATGGAGAGTGAAAGATGAACCATATTTAGTCTGCGCGTTGATGGGGACCAAATGTATACGGCTGGCTGGGCCATATATGAAAGATGGAATATCTTTTTACACTATTTGAAAGTATATGTCTTGTTCGATAATCGGGCAAAGTTTGCTGCTTTTAACCCAAATCACACGAGTTCTATACATATATGCCTGACTAATGTTGTAAATTTTCATGTGGTTGGCGGCCATTTTTTCAAATTTGGAGGCTTATACCTGGTAGAAGCATGCAACATACAACAAAAATGGACTCCGCAACCTCAAAATAGTTTAAAACGTGTGTCTGTCAACGTTTTCTCAAAAACGTCTCTAGGAGTTAGAATTTGAGAAAACCCCACCTGTCTATGGACTGTTCAGTAGGAAAAAGAACTAAAAGTTAAGTGGGAAGTGGGAAATTAGCTAAAATTTAGGTGGGAAGGACTGTTTCTAGATTCTATGTAATATTTGTGTTTAAAGTTAAGAGTTTGTTAGGAGAAAAAAACTATTTGAGATACAATATGTAGTTTATATTACCACATACAACCATTCATAAGCCCACCCCAAGGACAATCCAGCATCTACAAGATGGAATACTTTGAAATTCAAAAAGATTAGATGCATTAAATCACAGAAGCTTTTCAGGCACAGGATTGTAGACTCATGGAAAAGTCATGAAGTTGTCACAGCACCATCACTAAATTCCTTTCAAAACAGACTGGACGATCACTGGAGCCATCGATTTTACATAGTATAATAGTATGACATAGTTGTTGAATATTGTACAACATTTACACGCAAAAGTTGTAACAAGCATTAGAGACAATGGTATAAATAGTCATATCAGTAACAGGTCTCTGACCTAAAAAAAACTCAAGAGGATAAAGTAAGTAGAGTAAAGTAAAGAAACATTTCTAATGAACTTGTAGAACAAATGTTTCAGATGACGGTGACTGGAGCGTTGGCGTTTCTCACACTCAACATAATTTGTTTTTTTCACAATGTATAAAAAAGTTCCATATTACAGGGGCGGATCCAGACCAGGTTACACCAGGATCTGGAACCTGGTAAAGATTCTCATTTTCTCCAATCAATATACTATCATGCATTCATTCAGCGAATATACTGCCCGGTTACCGCAAATTTGTGTACTTATTTTTCTAATTGCTTACATTCTACAACCACATTAATATTGTAGTCATACACTTTAAAAGGAATATTCAAAAATAGTGAAGTTTTCTCCACAGTTTACAAGCAAAGACAAGATCTATGTGAATGATCAGCCCAGGACTCAAATATTGGTACCGCCCCTGATTTATCTCACAAAGTGAAGTCTGCACACTGCCATTTTTGGCAAGACAAGCTCCAAGTCATTGTGTTCATCAACCGCAACCCCAAAAGTAGCCTGTTGTATCTTAAACATCAAAAATGTCATGAGAGTGGACAAAATCAATGCAGGTTTTGTAAAGATAATAATTAGCATGTGTTTAATCACACGTACCATATAATCACGCATTAAGACCCACAGGCATAACATTGGGAGTGACCCATGGTCGGAAAACTCCCAGCAAGTTGAAAGAAAATGTGACCAGTCCCGCCCCACTCCCACAAGTCTAATGACCACTCCTGCCCTGCTCCCTCAGAAAAATCTCACGAGATCCGGCTCCCGCTCATGGGACTTCTACAGGACTTCCTCACGGGACTCCCACAGTTCCGTGCTGATCATTGATCTATATTCAAGAAACTAGCTTAAGGGACATAAACAGCAACCACCTCCTCAGACATTTTCACTTAATAATTTTATTTTTCTATATACTTGACATGTTGCACCTAATTACTTCCAATTTTACAATCATAAACACGCGTTTGATAGAAAAATGTAAAGAGAGAAAAACGTGTTGATTGACATTGAAAGGTTCTGTAGCCTTTATCACTCGTGGGCTGCAACCCGAAATTTCAGTGTACACAATGTTTATTAAGGCTGATAGAATAATAATGTTGTCATCGCCAATGTTTGGGTACAAAACATCTTCCCAGAGTTAAAAAAAAGATTTAATTACGAAGAAATGGAATGATACAAATAGCTGAAAATGTATATATTCAACTGACTTAGCAAGTACCATTTGCATGACATGAATTTATTATATACCTTGGAAGTCACATGTGCATGTCTCTTTGACCTGATCCCTACTCTAGAGTATGGAGATTGGTAACATAAAAACTTTCAACTCATACCCATGCATAAAAGTGAGATCCTTGGTAAAAGATGTATGAAATAATTGAACATTAAGATAAGTAAATCTGATTATGTTTCAGTCATAAATTGTGCATCAACTAATTTCAAAGGGAGTGAGCTCAATGGTAAAGTGCATATACCAAACGAGCAAGAACATGTAGATCAACAGCCCGTCAGTAAGAAAGGAAAACATACTCGTGGAAATCCATGTAACAGTGAAATTTCTAACAAAGATCTCAGATCATCAGGTTCGCTCAAACAACACATGCCAATACATTCCTATGCTGATCAGTATAAATGTGAGTATTGTGACAAGCGTTTTTTGAAAAAACAGTATGCTGTGGAGCACATGACAATTCACATTGGTGAAAGGCCTTATCAGTGTGACACGTGGTAAGTGTTTTAGACAGAAATCAACCTGTAGTGTTCATAAAAGAGTACACACGGATGAAAATCGGGGAAAGGGCAGGGGGAAACGTTGGGGAAATAATAATGAATGGGGACCACAAGAAGGACAAAACCCACTGGGTTTTAAGAGGAGTGCAAAGTTTCATAATAACAATCAGAAATGACATATGAGAGAAATGATCTACTGGTATACAAACTTGTCTGTAGTTAAGTTTGAGGAATTAACATTCTGCTGTCTTTCTGTGATAATAAGAAAGCCTTGGATGTACGTGTGTGGTGATTTTGTTTCATTCCTTTTTATTTGAAGCATTTAAATAAACGCATGAAGAATGATTATGTTTGTTTGGATATACATCTATAATTTAAGTCAAAAATTATACAGCTATGAGAAATGGGCATGATGAAAATCACGACTTGACGTGTAGTAAATTTATGAACAAACTTTAATAAGTTATTTATACATTTTGTGACAATTGTCTTTTTGAGATATTTATTCATGTCAGGGCACTACGTTAAGGATTGTCCCGTTGTCCTGGACAACCATTTTTAAAATCTGAACAACCAAAAGTTGTAGTGTGGTTGCCCTGTGGGACAACCAATTCCAAATTTCAAAATAAAAGTAATGCAAGATGTGCATTTCAAAACCCTGTGTCACCTAAATTGAATAAAAAAATAATAATTCCCCAACACATCAAGTATCATTTGCATTTTCTTATCTTTCCAAAATTATCTGACATGCTACTTAGTTTCAAAACTTTCAGCACTGGTATGGTATGGTATTCTATTTACAAAAATTCATTAAAATACTTAAATTTTCATTCCTACAAATATTATAGGGCTTTTGTTTGAAGGTTGGAGGAGTTTCTAAAATAAATTGTGTGAAAATATTACAACATAACTTGAGGTTTTTAGATGACAAAATTTTGAACCGTACAATAGACATGAGGATAAAAATCGACTTGCATATTTAATGAATGCAATTTTTTATTTTTGTATAAAGTTTGTTCACAAGAAAAGATTCATTATGTGTACAAATAATTTTGTTTGTTTTTTCTTAACATTATGATTGATATAATAATAAAATAAGCTATACGATCTAAGACGCTATATCTGTACAGCCTGAAACTGAGCCCAAAAATGAGAACAACCTCATGGTAAGTTAGGACAACTAAAAATTGGATGCTGGTTGTCCTGTTGGCAACCTCTCGCCAGAGTTAACGTAGAGCCCTGCATGTAATATTTAATTATATTTCCTGTACACTGTTTGAAATTCCAGACGGATTTATTTGAAACATTGGTGCTGAAAATGACTCTGAATTCACCCTAGCACACAGAATTTCAATATTTCAACTGACCTCTTAGAATGTCTGAATTGCGCATATGCTTCACACTGAAAATCTGAGTTTAATAGATTCCTACACCAGATTTGATATCTGAAGCACAAAACTTGTGTCTAGAGAGGGATTATCATTAGGGAGTATTCATTATTTGAGTCAGGGGGGGCGTCACAATATTTTCGCGACGCAACATAGAAACTTTTGTGACACCCCCTCAGAGCTGATAAAAACTTTTTTGAAAGTGAAGTGTTTTCAGAATTCATTTGAAAACTGTAGTGCAGAAGTTTGCTATTTCGACAAAACCACAAATGTCTGGATTTCTATTATGATTATGAGGTGTATTCCGACGCATTTTGCATTTTTAATTGATTAATAAATTACCTTGTTAAATGTGTTGAATACATGCCAGTTTATTTTTAAATAGCATTGTAATTGTTTAGAAAAGACTGAAAAATACAAAAACGGTTTTATCTGTATAGCGGACGTAAAAGTATTGAACATGTGCCTTCGGGATGGTTTACATTCCAAATGGCTAGACCTATGTCAAGGACTACTAAAAGTATCCATATTTAGCAAGAGTGTCTATATATGTGACAAAATGTGTTCTTCATAACCAGAAATGTTAGCCATGCGGAAAACATTGGCAATTTTGAACAATATCGCCATGTTGAAAATGTCCTGGGACCCATCTTAGATTCCATGTTTACATAGTGAAATTGAGGCTAAAGTGGAGGCTGCTTGGCGTGCGCAGAAACATGCGGAAACGAAAGAAAGACAACAACAGAAGTTTCAAAGATTGTCAGCAAAGAAAACACATGGTGTAGTGGATACGGAAACATCGGGAGTGAATAAAACCTCGGGAAGCAAATGAATGCATTTCAAGGTGGGTTAAGAACTGTTCGCACCGCATCTTATCTGACCTTGAGCTCGATCCTACGGAAAGGCCTCAACTTTGCAGTGACACCTAGTAAGTTACCTGTCGATGAACTAGTAACAGCTACAGAGTCGGCGTGCAGAAGCTTGACACAAGGGGATGCTAGTGAACTAAGGAGTCGTGTGCGCTGGATATAATCCGGAAGAATAAGAAAGTAAAACAACACAACGTAACCAGAGATGAAAGATTGGCCATAACCTCGCTTGAAATCAGATGAGAATATTGTGATTTTTGCCGGCTGACAAGGGCCGCGTGACAGTTGTAATGAACAAAGTGGACTATACTCGAAAGTGCCGTGATCTATTGGTTGATGAACGCACATACAAGAAGTTGAATAGAGATCCAACCAGTAATTACAAGAAACAATTCGCAGATGCTCTACGGGATTTGAAAGAACGAGGTTCATTAGATGTGGCACTCCATCGGAAATTGTATCCAACCACAGATCAACCACCCAGATTCTATGGCTTACCGAAAGTTCACAAGACCAACATGCCCATGAGACCCATTGTTAGCTCTATAGGTACGATATCCTATGAATGTGCACGTTACCTGAGCACAGTACTTTTCGCCATTGGTAGGGCAGAGTGTACATCATGTAAAGAACTCAAGAGTTTTCTGAAGAGATCAGGTCATATTCGTTGGATGCAGATGAAGAACTCAGATCATTTGATGTGAGTGCTCTTTTTAAAGTGTACCAGTGGAGAAAGCCTTAGAGGTAGTGAAGGAGAGATTAACATCTGATATCTCCTTGCCCAACCGCACTACCCTCAACCCCGACGAGATAACAAGATTACTAGGTTTGTGTCTAAGGTGCACTTTACTTCACCTTCCAAGGAGAATTTTATCTCCAGATCCATGGTGCAAAGATGGGCTCCCCGTGTCTTCCATCATATGTAATCTATATATGGAGGAGTTTGAAAGGAAGACTCTAGCATCGATGAACCTCCATCCACCACGATTGTGGAAGAGATATGTGGACGACACGGCTGTGATCCAGAAGAGAGAACAATGCGACAGAGTTTCAACAACACCTGAACTCAGTGGATAAGTGTATCCAATGGACCACGGAGGGGGAGAGCATGGTGAATGCTGAGAGATCCCTTCCATTTCTTGACACTTTGATCCTAGTGAACAGTGATGGATCTCTTCACACAACGATCTACAGAAAGGATACACATACAGACCAATATTTGAATTTCTGTAGCAACCACCCAATGGAACATAAAACTGAGCTTAGTCAGGACTTTAAATCACAGGGCCGGGAGTGTGGTTAGTGATGCCAGTGAGAAAGAATCAGAGAAGAAACACCTGGAAAAGTGTTAGGGTTCAATGGATACCCCAAAAGTGTGATGACAAAGAGCAAGCGAAAGGAAGACAGACTGCACAAGACACAGCGGTACAGGTGGATCGCCCAAAGAGACCTCCGGTAGTGATGCCATATATTCAAGGAGTGTCTGAACACATGAGAAGGGTGATGCACCAATACAATGTGCAGGTGTTCTTTAAACCTGTGAATACGCTAAGACAGCTACTGGTGAGACCCAAGGACCCCCTGGAGAAAGAACGTGTAATTGGACCTGTCTACCAGATTAAGTGCCAGGATTGTGAGGCCTCATACGTGGGAGAGACTGAACGGGCATTAAAAGCGAGGTTCCTAGAACACCGCAGACCCAGTTCAGCTGGATCAGAGGTGTCTCGCCACCTGCACACAGACAGTAAAGGACACAGTGTCTCGCTCGAAGGGACCAACATTTTATGTGTAGAACCTAAATATTTTGAACGTGGCGTGAAGGAGGCCATTAATATCAGGAAACTCAAGCCCTCACTAAATAGAGATGGGGGCAGGTACCAGCTTCCTTCCATCTGGAATATTGTCCTCACCCGAGAGGGGGAGGGGGGCGCGCAACCCGGGAATCTCCCGAGGTCCCAGTGACGACGAATGACGTCAACCACTGTGATCAAGATGGCGGATGCCATTGAAAGCTTGTGTGTGAACTGTGCGTTATCCTTGATTAAAAACTATTGTGATACTTATATATTAGAAAATGTTGTCCATATTAAAAATGGGTCCATCTTTGAGCCAAATTATGTATTTCAAATCTCCATGACAAGACAAATAACAATCAATGCTAAAATCATCAACATCCATCACGAGACTCTGTATGTGCTGCAAAAGTGTGATTGGTTTTGTGATCAAAATGGCAGCCATATTAGAAAAACTAAATGAGCAAATGAATTTCCCACAGGGATCAACATTAAAAACATATTAAATAGTGGAAATAATGTTCACCCCCATCGCAGTTAAAACGTTAACTTAGACAGCATCTTTCGAAATGCGACAAGATGTCATTATCATTTATTCTACCAGTAGAATATTGACATCATGTACATGGCTGGCTGGGCCTGGGCCGTATACACTAGGACAAAGAAGGGAGCGTGTTTTGTATCAGCCGCAGCGAATACGGCCGGCTTGGCCTGGGTGAACAGACTGGAGAGAAAAGATGAACCACAGTTAGTGCCCGCTTTGATTTTTTTTTCAATTGGACTGAAATTTCCGGTGGCCAACGTCATACAGTTGCAATGGATAAAGATGGCGGCGTGTATTCCATCGGCCATTTGGGGAGCAAATACGACCGGCTGGGCCTGTGTGAGAACACTGCAGAGCAAACTGAACCACAATTAGTGCCTGCGTTGATGGGGACCAAATGTCGGCCAGCTGAACCTGGGCCGTATACACTAGAACAAAGAAGGGAGAGTGCATTCCATCGGTCGCAGCGGAATACGGCCGGCTGGGCCTGGGTGAGAACACTGCAGAGCAAACTGAACCACAATTAGCGCGCCTGCGTTGATGGGGACCAAATGTATACGGCCAGCTGGACCTGGGTCGTATACACTAGAACAAAGAACGGAGAGTGCATTTCATCGACAGCAGCGAATACGGGCCGGCTGGGCCTGGGTGAGCAGACTGCAACCCGAAATTTCAGTGTACACAATGTTTATTAAGGCTGATGGAATAATAATGTTGTCATCGCCAATGTTTGGGTACAAAACATCTTCCCAGAGTTAAAAAAGATTTAATTACGAAGAAATGGAATGATACAAATAGCTGAAAATGTATATATTCAACTGACTTAGCAAGTACCATTTGCATGACATGAATTTATTATATACCTTGGAAGTGACATGTGCATGTCTCTTTAACCTGATCCCTACTCTAGAGTATGAAGATTGGTAACATAAAAACTTTCAACTCATACCCATGCATAAAAGTGAGATCCTTGGTAAAAGATGTATGAAATAATTGAACATTAAGATAAGTAAATCTGATTATGTTTCTGTCATAAATTGTGCATCAACTATTTTCAAAGGTAGTGAGCTCAATGGTAAACTGCATATACCAAACGAGCAAGAACATGTAGATCAACAGCCTGTCAGTAAGAAAGGAAAACATACTGGTGGAAATCCATGTAACAGTGAAATTTCTAACAAAGATCTCAGATCATCATTTTCGCCCAAACAAGACATGCCAATACATTCCTATTCTGATCAGTATAAATGTGAGTATTGTGACAAGCGTTTTTTGAAAAAACAGTATGCTGTGGAGCACATGACAATTCACATTGGTGAAAGGCCTTATCAGTGTGACACGTGGTAAGTGTTTTAGACAGAAATCAACCTGTAGGGTTCATAAAAGAGTACACACGGATGAAAATCGGGGAAAGGGCAGGGGGAAACGTTGGGGAAATAATAATGAATGGGGACCACAAGAAGGACAAAACTCACTGGGTTTTTAAGAGGAGGGCAAAGTTTCATAATAACAATCAGAAATGATATATGAGAGAAATGATCTACTGGTATACAAACTTGTCTGTAGTTAAGTTTGAGGAATTAACATTCTGCTGTCTTTCTGTGATAATAAGAAAGCC
This sequence comes from Streblospio benedicti, assembly GCA_019095985.1. Lineage (NCBI taxonomy): Eukaryota > Metazoa > Annelida > Polychaeta > Spionida > Spionidae > Streblospio > Streblospio benedicti. The sequence continues at coordinate 60,920,131 of CM032660.1, read as the reverse complement.
TTGGATGTACGTGTGTGGTGATTTTGTTTCATTCCTTTTTATTTGAAGCATTTAAATAAACGCATGAAGAATGATTATGTTTGTTTGGATATACATCTATAATTTAAGTCAAAAATTATACAGCTATGAGAAATGGGCATGATGAAAATCACATGACTTGATGTGTAGTAAATTTATGAACAAACTTTAATAAGTTATTTATACATTTTGTGACAATTGTCTTTTTGAGATATTTATTCATGTCAGGGCACTACGTTAAGGATTGTCCCGTTGTCCTGGACAACCATTTTTAAAATCAGAACAACCAAAAGTTGTAGTGTGGTTGTCCTGTGGGACAACCAATTCCAAATTTCAAAATAAAAGTAATGCAAGATGTGCATTTCAAAACCGTGTGTCACCTAAATTGAATAAAAAAAGTAATTCCCCAACACATCAAGTATCATTTGCATTTTCTTATCTTTCCAGAATTATCTGACATTCTACTTAGTTTCAAAACTTTCAGCACTGGTATGGTATGGTATTCTATTTACAAAAATTCATTAAAATATTTAAATTTTCATTCCTACAAATATCATAGGGCTTTTGTTTGAAGGTTGGAGGAGTTTCTAAAATAAATTGTGTGAAAATATTACAACATAACTTGAGGTTTTTAGATGACAAAATTTTGAACCGTACAATAGACATGAGGATAAAAATCGACTTGCATATTTAATGAATGCAATTTTTTATTTTTGTATAAAGTTTGTTCACAAGAAAAGATTCATTATGTGTACAAATAATTTTGTTTGTTTTTTCTTAACATTATGATTGATATAATAATAAAATAAGCTATACGATCTAAGACGCTATATCTGTACAGCCTGAAACTGAGCCCAAAAATGAGAACAATAGCTACAATAGCTACAACCTCATGGTAAGTTAGGACAACTAAAAATTGGATGCTGGTTGTCCTGTTGGCAACCTCTTGCCAGAGTTAACGTAGAGCCCTGCATGTAATATTTAATTATATTTCCTGTATACTGTTTGAAATTCCAGACGGATTTATTTGAAACATTGGTGCTGAAAATGACTCTGAATTCACCCTAGCACACAGAATTTCAATATTTCAACTGACCTCTTAGAATGTCTGAATTGCGCTCATGCTTCACACTGAAAATCTGAGTTTAATAGATTCCTACTCCAGATTTGATATCTGAAGCACAAAACTTGTGTCTAGAGAGGGATTATCATTAGGGAGTATTCATTATTTGAGTCAGGGGGGGCGTCACAATATTTTCGCGACGCAACATAGAAACTTTTGTGACACCCCCTCAGAGCTGATAAAAACTTTTTTGAAAGTGAAGTGTTTTCAGAATTCATTTGAAAACTGTAGTGCAGAAGTTCGCTATTTCGACAAAACCACAAATGCCTGGATTTCTATTATGATTATGAGGTGTATTCCGACGCATTTTGCATTTTTAATTGATTAATAAATTACCTTGTTAAATGTGTTGAATACATGCCAGTTTATTTTTAAACAGCATTGTAATTGTTTAGAAAAGACTGTAAAATACAAAAACGGTTTTGTCTATATAGCGGACGTAAAAGTATTGAACATGTGCCTTCGGGATGGTTTACATCTGAAATGATTACAGTATACATGTATTTGTAGCTTTACTACGGCAGACTCGCAACGCCATGCAAATATATGGTTATTATCTCACTTATTTGTTGTTGAACCAATATAACATTTTGATGGAAATAATCTGTAGTAATATGCAATTCCATCCATAAATATAAGTCTATGTAACTGGCTCAACTAAATAGTTTATTTTGAGCGTTTAGCCTGGTGATTGGAAATTTTAGCAGGTGTAATTTGGCGACAGTGTCAGTGCCGTGTGGATGTTTGCAGGTTATTACAACAATAACTGTTTAATAATTTGGTCCCATGTGTTGAAAATAAGAAACTACAAACATTTCTTGTCAGAATGTTTCACTTTTATAGGAATCAATACAATAATTAATGCACAGCAATAATTTTCAAAGGGGCATCTTCTATTTTTTGGGATCGTTTTACTACGGGAATGTCTACATTAGACTAGCACAGAATAATAGCAAATATAACGTTGCATCAAAATTATATCCTTTAAAAGTATTTGAGAATGATGGAGAACCAATATGCGATTGCTTTGACACCAAGAAATAAAATATCAAACAATAATAATTTTGTCAAATATAAGTTGAAAGTCAGATGTTTGAAATGTTGCCACTTGTCGTTTTATCAGAGAGCATTACGTCTAGATCTTTTCACTAGCACTTGACAAAACCAAGCCACCATGTACCACCACAGGGTTGTTGTATTAATATATAATTTTGATGGAAAATAATCTGCAGTAATATGCAATTCCATTCATATACATAAGGCTATGTAATTGTTCCTAACATCATATAATATGGCCAAACACACACAGTTTTAACCATTAAAAATTGGCACACTTATACAATATTGCATGTACTATATCAAGCGAAAAAGGCATTTATGTTCATTTATGTTCATGATTGTTTCCATACAATAATTTAGCCAAAACAAACAAAAGAGGATTACAAGGTTGTAGTCTCTATGTAAATCTTGATCAACATAACACCCTAGTAAATTTGTCTTAGACAGATTTCAACCTTGAAAATATGTGGAATGGTATTAAGATATTGTATATGTAGAAAAACATATTATAAGGACATATATGTTTATGATCATTTTCATGCAACAAATCATCAATCAATAACGAAAATGGATTGCATTTTGGCAGTCTGTACATACTTTACTCCACATAAGACACTGGCAAATCTATCTTCAGGGGATTTGAGCCATAAACTTTGACAGGAGGATTAAATAGTGTATGACAAACAATACATACATCAAAAGGGCAGTATATGACACGACCTTTTTCATACAATACTTTACCAATAACCAACTAAAAATGACTTTAATTTGCGATGAAAATGTCGACTGTACCTCACTTTAAACTACCCATTCTCTGGTTTGCCTTTACTAAATGTAAACTTTAATATGTCAATGGAAAGCTTTTCTATGTTGACAAAATTCGATCTGTAAGCTCTGTAAATACTCAAAGATACTTGCTGAAATGTAGATCATTAAAATGCAGTACTATACGTCGCAAAACCAGAGCCTTTTTACGTCATATCGATCCGCCTATTTCCAGTAAATCTTCGAAAATGCTCAGGCTGCGTTCTGACTGAGCAGTGGTCAGACAAGTTCACTGATCATGAACACGACATGGTATGCTTGGTATACTCAATTCCACTGTAGAAGCCAGCTCCACTGTCACACACTACTTACATTTAATAATCTAGGCACTCACATAGTCAAACAACTATCTCTAAATTATAAACCAATCAGTATTTTAATTACACCCTATTTCGTTTACTAGGACAAATATTCTAAATTATACAGATATTCAAATTCATGTACAAAAGTTATATTTACATCATATTGTACTAAAAATATGCAATTATGCAGGATATGAAATTTCAGAGGTAAAAAATAATTTCTTACTATACTTTATCATAACGTCCTCAAAATATATTGATTTTTCCTATGAGTCTATATGACCCATGTATCAATACTATTTATAATTACTTACATAACAATTAATTGTATGGTTTCAGATAAAAGCATAAAGGGGGAAAGTCATAGACATGCTGGCTTGAAAGTTTTCAGTAGTCTCGAAAATTTGAAAGAGAAAACAACATCATTTGTATGAAAAATCACTTATTTTTTGGTCCATATATGTTTATCGAAAAGTCATACCTGCATAATAGCAACACTTTCTTTTCATGAGAGCTTAGAGAAGACTAAACTTATCTTAGGAAAGAACCAATACCCACGGAGATTCTACAAGCCAATTATTTAAAAAGCCATAATTATAAGATTTTTGGAGTAACTGAGAGCAAGGCACCAGAGGCAGGCACCACAAACAGCGTGAGAAAATATATTCTCAATGTACAATACCACGGTATATAATCTGAGGACTATGCACAACCTTTACATAACATCGAAGCTCCATGTATGGTTGTCATGACACTTCGAAAGCTGAAAATAGTATTACTGTCTACCAAACTTCTAGTGGACAAAATGATTAAAAATGGGGTTGTTTCTCTAGGGTTGTTTATATGCTACAGAGGCCACACTGCACAGTATGTTATATCGTCCAAACGGCCCGTCATCTACAAATCTGCATACATGAGCACAGGAAGAAATCAGGTCCAGTGAGGGAGCACTTAAGACAGTGCCAAACCACTTGAAAGGTCGGAGTCATTCACCAGACATCTCATGGGGATAACTTTGCTGACATGGAGGCTCTGTACAGTACCAACCGGCCATCAATACTAAGGTTAGGTATAGGGACAAAGAACTAAGTTGTTGACAGCTAGTGTAATTCCCAATAGTTCTGTTCTCTTAATGATGCCTAAACAATTGCAGATTATAATTACATCTCCTGTGCGTTAAGTACCTGCTGGATTTATTAGATAAAGTCAAATATACTACAGAGAATAATTCATAACATAAATTTAATCTTTAACAAACTGCAGTGAAACTGATGAGGTGTATAAAAACTGTAAACACACACTCACACTGTGTTCTTGAATCTTGATACTGGTTTCATATGATAGAACATCTACTGACTCCGGAGGCACTGTACACTGAGGAAATTAAACTCATGATCAACACCAAGGAGGAATACAAGAGCAGGGCCCTGACCATCAAGATTTAGATGTTGTCAGCACCTGCTGATCTCTTAATCCTCAAATAAACAGTACTTATCTTGTATCTTGGATCCTCCTGCTATCACCGTCTCTAAGAGTCAGACGTTCGTCATCCTGACAGGCACAACACGTGGTGTAGAACTGACCACAGCATGGAGGGAGCTGCTTTCTGCGACACCGCGTGTTTAACACGATCGGCTCTGAAAAAAACGTTCCGAGTATATCCATGTTCACACACTTCACTTTCACACGTACTAGCAATTATCCATATCTTTATTTTGCTTCGTTTCCATTTTCATCATGTCTCTTCTCATATTTTCTACAAATATATGGCATAATATGGCCACCTTACCTTGTTACCTTGTGCTGTGAACTTTCCACCTTGCACACCTGATGATTGTGTTCAGTTTACCCGTCTTTCACGCCTGATTTGAATTCCACATTCAACTGAAGATCGTATGGTAATTAAAACTTCACTAAACTATCTTTCATTGCAGTGAATGTTTACTGTAAATCACAGCTGTCCTCAAGGTCACAAACGGCGTCCCTTTGATCTGCACCAAATTGGCCTAATTGTGGGCGTATGCGAGCCTCCACGGCCACCTACTCCAGTCTTGATAACCTTTGTATTACATCCGATTGGATGGAAATGACATCTTTAACAGCTTTATTCAGTTCATCAATGTTTTTGGCTATTTAAACTTTCCGTCATTATAAATGTGTGTCCTTGGGCGGAAAGGCGCGTACTTACTATTCGGTAATCCTCGTATGTTTCCGCTACTCTCCGAAGCATTCCGAGTAGTTCCGAGTGCGTACTTACGTCATGATGCTGGTCACGTGACAAATATTCTTCGTTCTTTTTGAGGGATGAAATGAAGCTCCATATTGTTCAAAACACCTTGTGAGCCCACTTTGACTTGTCCCAGTGAATCCTCAACTATTTAGCCGTATCCAGACAACAGTTTATACGCTTAAACATATGTCTTTATATGACTTTGAAGTAATTTTATAGCGTCGTTCAGCTCTGACCTGTGTAACTGACCTTGTAACAGTACTTAATCATGACTCTGACGTCATATCTACGTATAACGTTACACGACATACGTTTTATGACTATATAGTATCACCCACTGTGTCGTCGCGGTGAGAGTAACGTTCATGTCAATATTTCAAAATGGCGGACAGTACTCACATGCAATTGTGTTTGGGTTATTTGACCAATATAACTGCGGTGTTGGTTACTATATTATCTTTGGATATCAATCTAAGTCTATAGACTATGTTTCAACGTAATTGTGTGGGTGCTATATAGTTTAATTTAGCTGTATGGGCACTCCTATTTTTCAGGCCGATGCGAGTTACTTCCCGTAAGTGATGCACATAACAAGTATACTCTACCTCTTAATGAGAAGGGTAACACCAAAATAATAATTGATAGAAAATTTAGTAATTAGTGCTAATGTTCTGAGATAATCAATATTTGAAATGAGTGAACAATGATAGTTTAACTTTTAATGCTGTGTTTTGTGAGGCAGCAAGGCAATAATCCCAGGGAGCCACTTTAATTCTAGTTTATGAAAACCAATGTTGCTCTTGTGGCATTCCATGGCGACAAGAGATATAAGCCCGTTTCCATAGCAACCTTTGCAATTTTATATTGAATATACAGAAAACATTATCTAATGTAGATTGAAAAGTATCAAGGATACAGAAATAATTCATACATCATTTCATAGCTAATGATGCGTGCTATCAGAATAAAAAACAACCATGGAAATTAATCTCATTAACATAAGGCTAATTAGCATAACTTAGGATAAAATTCAATAATTTCAAGCTTTGTATTGACATGTTTGAGTTTCCTATCACTTTTTTCAATTATTAATAATATTTTTTGTTTTTTCCATAAAGTTGACCGACCTCTGGTATATATGGTATTCAAAAACAGGCACTTTCTTCTTGCTTGTACGGTGCCATGGCAACAAAAGAAATAATGCTCATTTTCTGAGAAATCAGCGTAAACCAAGATTTCCAGAATTTAGCCAAAAATGTCTTATACATTCATGTAATATATGAAATTTCATGATTTATAAGTCGCTGAACTCATTTTCATCTACCCCAGTAGCATATAAGCCATCGATAATGAGTAATTCAAGATGGCCGCCAAGATGGCTGACTATTTTAAGAAGTCTCATAATTTCGTTAATAGTTTACATAGAAAGACATGAAATACATCAAATAATAAGTTTAGAGGGTGACTAAACTCATTTCTGCCAATGCCAAAACTGGATAATGCATCAATCATGATTAATTCAAAGATGGCCGCCAAGATGGCAACAACATTGAGAATTTTCATATTTTGATATATATTTTACATAGAAAGTCATGTAATACATAAAGCACCAAAACCTAAGTTGAGAGAGGGCATTAATCGCATTTTTAGCTGTTGACCAATGTCCTTGTTGTATTCGTACAACAAATAAATATGTTTAAACCAAACCAAAACCTATGGTTCTAGGGTCTCTGAGCTCATTTTTGCTATCAGCATCAATAATGCATAAATCAAAATGGCCGCCAACATGGCGGCCATCTCGAATTAATCATGAAGGATGCAATTTCCATCATATTATAGTTGATTATGGCAACCTATGTGGCAACCAAAAATATGAGAAGCCATGCATTTTACTAGTTAGGTTAACCATTGCAATAAAAGAATTTTAATGGTTGAAAAAACTCTGATTTTTTGTACTCTGATTCAAATACTATAAATTGGCATTGATGGCAGTCCACAACAACAAAATAATGAAGATGATATCGAAGATGACTGCCAGCATGAATGAATATTTTTTATACACACAAACATTGTGCATTATACATGTCAATAAATGTATTAGATGGTTGGCTCCTCACATTAAACTAAAAGTATGATGAGAAGATATTAAATAAATATATTTTGCTTATTACCATGCAATATTCAATATATTGTCCTAAATATTTTATTTCTTTTATTCTTCTTGAAACTACTTGCAAGCACATAGGCTTCTTTTCAATTACTGTTTTATAACGGTCTGTTCCTTTGAGCAACTTAACTCTTTCACTCATTGACACTATAGCTTATTCAATAGAGAGAGAATATACCTGGTCCACAAGAAAACCCATGTATCACTGACTATATAGAAATAACAGCTTAAAATAAATCTAATTTCGAAGAATGCTGTTAAAACACTGCTCCTAGGGATTATCATTCTAAGTAGCATTGTGGTCTCAAATGCATGTCTAGACCCTACTGTGTGGTCGTTTACAAGTACCGGTAGAAGCTTACAAACCCTAAACTTAACACCAATGGTTACATATCAAAATATTGATTCAACTATCCAACATGGAAGCTGGTATAATTAGGATTTTATAGTGTTAGCACACGCGTTATTAGCAGATTTGGAACCAAGTCAGATTCATCAAGCCTTTGACATGGTCCGACTCAGTTTCGTACCTGGAATCTCTGGGTCGACAGCGCCGCAAAGCAACTAGCTAGCAGGCCAGGCCATATGGTGACCCAGTGACCCAGGTACAAAACCCTGTTGGGCCAAGTCAAAGGGTTGTTGAGTCTGATGTGGCTACGGATGTGAAAATAAAGTGTGTACTAACACTATAAAATCCTTACTCTATAATATGAGAACATGTTAAAATCCACAATAAAACTGTACAGTATTCATTAGGGATCGTTGACAAATGACGTCACCTCATTTTGGCGTTTTTTTTCCCCCCCCCCCCCCCCGTCACCTTTCGTCATCTTTGCAGCACTCCCCCCACCCCCCTGGTAAGTGACGTCATCTTTGTCTAAATTTGTGATGATGTGATGACCGTGTACGCTGGTCTGCTGGTAGGAGGATGTCATCAGCAGGGATGGCCGCTTTCTTGTTCATTATTTGATGCATAAGTGCTAGATTGTGATTTTTCCGGCGGGCGGATAGCGTCTCCCATTGTAGCTGTCTCAACATGGCGGTAACACTGCTGTAGGTAGAGTATAGGTGTGTCAACACATGATAGAGATCTAAATCCACATGGTATTCAGGATGACCACAAATTTTTCAATTTATTTCTGTCTTATAGAATTGACAAAACATTGTGTCAAAACATGACACTAAATGAATTATCGGACTGGGAGAAATTATAAAAGCTTAGCCACAATATTTAACCTATGTAATTTCCATGGGATTATTTGTCATTTTTGACTCGATATTCAAATAGTTTGATTTAAGATCATAATAGAAAATGAACTGAACACATTAATTATTCTGAACAATAAAAGACACCCTCCTATCTACAGCTCAGAATATGCACAGAGCTCAGTATCTCCATGAACCGAAAACCTAAAGTATCCGTATACCAATTGAGTAGCCACGGCTAAAGCAGGAATGACGGAAGAACAAGTGAAATCTCAAGGGAGCAAGTTTTGCAGATCAGAATCAGAATTTTTAGTTGCAATTTGGCACCCCCTATGGGCAGTGTACTGTACAATCAACAGTTACATACCGTATTCCCACTCATTAAAGCTCATGGGCTTATAACCGAAAACAGCACTTTTTGGACCTTTTGAAAATGAAAAAAGTTACCACTTACAAGCCTGGGGGCGTATATTCAAACAACACACCCACCCCCATTTCAGCGATGAATAAGCATTTGATTTTGACTATATAGAACCACAAAGTTTCTTGAACATGGATTCTTACGGGTTACTGTAAGGTACTAGTATACCTACATGGGCGATGATGAAAGTACTGACTTTTGACAGTGTGCACGGTGTTTTCCTTTAAACATCAATGGTAATTATTAGTTTTAGATCTTGTCTAGCAATGCTGCCTTCGTATTCATCAGTGTCAAAAGGATTTTCATAGCTTGGTAACAGGCTGGGGGCGTGCTGTACGTTATACAGTTATGTCTTTTAGATAAAAAAAGATATTGACCAATAAAAGGTACTTATGTAAAAATGTTGTTGTGTCCTCTTTCAAAATCTCTAACCTACTGAAAAACTTTTAAACCAACATATATATGACTTTTCTAAATTTATCCAAAAACATATGCTATTAGATTATGCTACATTATGTACGCAATTATCTCATATCCTTTGTCTAAATAAGTAGATTGATATAGAGACTCATACGGAACTTCATAATAATTTTAATGCATCACTATCATTGAATAATAAAAAGAAATGTTGTGCACAAATGTTTCTTCTTGTACAGTAATCAAAAATATATACACACAGTTAATTTAAAAAGTATGTCAAAGTTAACTGAAAGTTTATTTACTTATGTAAATAGACAGATACATACTTGCATACACACACTTTGTAATGAACATGATTCACAAGTTGTCTTAGGTGCACGACACGAGGACATTAATTGGTTGAGGTCGTAGTGGTAAAGATTGAAATATTATAAAACACGCTTTAGAGGCATACAGTACTAATTGACCCACCATTGACTTTTCACTTAAAATTCCTGTGGTGCATCACTGGTGAGGAAAATATACTAAAAATAGGGGTCACCGGACTTGATTTTTATTTGTTTATAATGATTTTTACGTACGTTTTGGTGGGTTTGCTTACACATATATCCTCTATAGTAATCTCCAGGTGACACAATGAAAATTTATTTACACACTGTGTGTATGTAACCAATATAACAGCTAAAAGATTTCTGATACTGGTTTCCTTTGCAGTGCTAAAAAACTGATTCCGTGGTACAAACGTGTGAATAAAAAAACTTCTGACCATCATTTTTTTTATAAAAAATGTCACACAGTATACAGGACCTACCACCTACATGTGCATTCAGAAAATGTAGGGTGTCACTGGACTTCCAAGCAAGTAACTTCAACAGCAAGCCTACACTGACAAATTTGCGCCTCCATCCCAACGCACACACGTTTTGAAAACAGTTTGTTATTTCATGAAAAACAGCAAGCTTGAAAAGGTAATTATGCAAAGTATGATGTTCAGAACTGCTGTATACGTGTACGGTGATTGCAGTTCAGTTACGTAGCCATTTGACATGTTTATTATACATGTACAGGTTAGGTTATATTGAAAATTGCAATATTACCGCTCCTGGTAATGGATTGATGATATCAGATTGATCTCTGATGAAAATTTTCACCAGAGTGTGGTTTATCATAATTTATGTGTGACCTGGATATTCAGGTTGGATCATTACAATCCCCAACTCAGTTTATTACAGTCTTCTCTTCTACTCCGGATTTAGCATTTGTGAAGCTTGAAAAACGCTGTACGTTACGGGCAATAGCGCATCTTTAAAATTAATTAAATTACCATGTAATTTTTAATGGATTGCTTGTGAACAGTTAACAGCCAAACGTTAATCTGAAGTAGTGTACTTGGAAAATGTCTTATAAAGTGGTAATTTCTCAATGGAATCATATGTAGATGGTCATGGATATGAAGAAATGGATATATCTTGATTAAACAGGCTTCGGTGGTTTTAGTGACTACACATTTGTTTCCTACAATAGAGCTTAGATTCAATATTTCTGTTAATAGGACATCCTGTCAAAACTGTCTTTACCGACTTCAATACTGGGTATAGACTGCTTTATTTTCTTTAAAACAAATGCCTTTTGAGAACTGATGTTTTAAAGTGTCACCAGAATGCACCATTTTAATTGTATTTTTTCCTGAGGGGATTTGGGGGGGATGGCCCAGACCCCCTTATACTCGGCTGCGTAGCGTTGGTGCTTGCCTGCTGAGATTGAGAAAGCCTATCAAACTTTGCTCTGGATCCGACCACTTCATATGATGTGGATAGAATGAGCAACGTGTAACAACATACGCACACAACGTAACTACTTAGTATCCGACCGCCTCCAGTGTGATTATGTGTTGTAGGTAATACGTTGTAAACATTGACGCTGGCGTAATATTTACTACGAAAGTACAAGTAAAAACCATGGCCCAAATTTTGGTATAGATAGTGTGTGAGATTGGTGTGTTAAAATAACCTGTGTACAGGATAAAGTGATTCCCATTTACGAACTGTAGTGGGATGATGGATTTTCAGTGAAATCAATTAGCAATAGAAGTTATCGTTAAATTGTTGAAATGCATGTATGTATATATAAATAATCATTGCATATAAAGCACAAAATATTTCTCAGCTAAAGATGATTTCAAAGACTTTTAACTATTTAATTCTGCATGTTGCCAATGTACCATAACAATCCCTTAGCCTCCATTGCCACATCTCTCCTAAAAAGGACAAATAAAAATTGAATTTTATATATACATGTATGGACATATATGTTTGAAAATTATTAAAGTCATGTACATTGTATTGTTTTAAATGGATTCATGAATAAGAAGCTGCTATTAAGAGTTTGTTTACATTGGGATGTAAAGCTCTACACTAATGCTATCTGACACAAGACAACAAACTAAATGAAAATAAATATTTATTCATTCATGATCACACAATTCATACTCAAAGTAGGACTTTGGCTCGTAGACTAATGATTGATTGATTATTTATCTATTATAGTGACATTGTATATACATTATATTTACAGAGGAATTTTTAAAATACAAATCATACCCAGCCCTGCTAGGGGCTTATACGTCACCTTAAATAAATTATATAAATTAAATCTATATACATCATGAAGATAAAGTATATGGCATATGTGTAAAAAAACATTTCAAATTGATACAATGTTGGAGTTCTCACTTTGTTCAACAAGTCAATTCTGGGCTGCCTCTGCAGAGTTCTCAGTGAAAAAACAGTGATTGGGAAGCTATTATAGAGTTGCAAGATGTCCTAGCATAATTAGCGGGTTGTTATGGAAAGCTGTGTCCGGTTCTAGTACTGGTATTTCTAGTAGATTGTTCTAGAAGTCTTAATTGTTGGGCTGCCAATAGATTCTATCATATCTAGCTGGTTGTTCTAGAAGTTGGTGTTGAGCTGCGTCTGCAGATCCTCGGTGATGTAGCGGTGCGATGAGACAGGCAGCCGTCTGCCAGGTGTCGTTCATCACGCTTGGTGCGAGCCATGCCTGCAACAGGGCGCACAGAGAACTCAGTAAGACTAGATTGGAGTTTGATATACTTTGATTAGAATATTACTTTACTTTGTAGAAATGAATTAAAAGTTATCTGGATTTTAACATTTTTAATTAAAAAACTGATTTCTGAATTGGTCTCAACGTGAACTTTACATTAAGTTTAAAATTATAATATTACTTTGCTTTGTAGAAAGTAATCAAAAGCTATATGGATTTTAACATTTTGTGTAGATAGCTGAATTTCTAAATTTGTCTCAAAATAAACTGCAGAAAGACAAAGTATTCAAAATAAGACATTTGTAATATTCAAAACAAATTTGAAAAAAAGCTTTAATATCGAGAAAGAAAAAAATTTAAATAAAAAAAAATTAAATTAAAATATTAAAATTTAAATCAAATTTAAAATTTTCACTTGATAAAGCATTGAAGATGCAAAAATTTGTGATTTCAATAAAATTTAGTACCTTTTGAACTTCATAATTTGTTCTGTTTTATGATGATGCCAAGCCACATTTGTTCTGTTTTAATATAATATGGTACGAGCAGCTCCAAAAACTTTTATACTATTATATTGGCATCATCACGCACCTGTCCGTTGAGGTTGAGGTAGGTGAAGTAGGCCTTGGCGCTGAGCTGGTAGACGCGCTTCACCACACCCTTCCACACATCGATGAGTCGCTCCACGCACTTGTCACTCGCAATCTGATCACGAAACAAAGTGATTTAAGGTTATGCTCAGTGGCCAAACAAATATGCTTGCAGAATCAATATGATGTGTTCTGTGCATTCTGAAAGTTTCTTTCATTTAAACAGCATATTAGAACATCTAGAGCAATTCAAATCCACACCATAAACAATCGGCTAGAAACCCATCAAAACACGTGTAGGCGAGAAATGCAAACTGAATGATTTTCACCAGACATAACTTGCACGGTGCACGTAAGAAGCGGCCTATATCCTCAATGTTAAATGTGACGTTGATCGTTAGAAATCCACAGTACGTCTGGAGAAAACCATTCGATTTTGCAATATCAAGTGACCTTGCGTTTTAGCTGACAATATATAATTGTATTTCTATATGTGTAATACATACTAAACGTGAAAAATGTCTTATTTTTACTACACTTCCAATGGAAAAGACATCGTTTGTTGATCCTTAATTTTACAGAACACATATATTTTTGACTGAGGATTATCTTTAAGTGATTAAGCAACAAATTTTCGCATGTTCAATGCTTTCTCAAGTTTCACGAAAATTTGTGACTCTAATAAAAATTTTGTACCTTTTTGACTTAATAACCTGTTCTGTTTTATTATGATATGGTACAAGCAGCTGCAAGAACTTTTTATACTATGATTGCGCACTTGTCTGCTCGTATTGATAAGCAGAAAGTTGTTAATTTTGGAGCAGGAGCATGTATTTTTTTAAATGAAAATAACTACATGCATTATCAAGGATTACTGGCCCTGCAGAATAATAGCACTTTTCCAACTACTCCTGATCCTGTTTAAAAAAATAAAATAAATCTGTGCTACAATATCTTTGCAAATATCCAAGTGCCCTAAATTGAAATAAACTCAACCTTGTAGAAACTTGTTTTGAACATAGTTGTTGCAAATAGCCTGCAACCTTTGATGGAAACTTATTGCCTGCTGAATCGTATTTGTGACTCATTTTGGTTTAGAATGTTCTTTTATACTGTGTTTTTTTATTTTTTTTTTATTTAAACGTTTTCAAACTATGTAGGTTCCTTGTCAAAAACTAGTTTTGACAAAACTAGTTTTTGACAAGGAACCTACATGTTTTGACAAGACTAGTTTTTCACAAGAAACCTACATGGTGTGAAAACCTAAAAAAAAAATCAAAATTAATCATTTGTGAATCCACACAGCATAAAAGAACATTCTAAAACAAAATGAGACCAAGCGCTGCGTACCAAATACATAGGATTATACATGAGATTTTTCATTCGCCCCGAAGAAGTTGTGAAAACAACGAAAGTCTAGCCAAAATGGCAATGATTATGGTTTCTATTGATATCCATCAAATTCTTTGAATAGGATTTTTAGTACATTTGCGTCTGTTACCTGCAGTGACATGGAGCTGGCCAGCAGCTGTTTGCGCGTGGTCTCGGTGCCGTCGTCATACAGCGCCTGGTTCTGGTCACTGATGTCCTCCTCCGTCCCGTCGCCTCCCACGCCCCGCAGCTGGCTCAGCAGGGTCACGATCTTCTCCGTCTCATCGTGGATTGTGCCTTTGAGGATTTGCTCTAAGATGGCAGCCTAAAGAAATATTGAAATCATCTTTTTCACTTGTCATGTACATGTAAAAGCTATTGGCAGAGTAGGTTTCAATCTTCTTTGAACGGTAAAAAACGAATAAAGATGGGATCATGTGCAAGTGCTTTTATACAGCAGGTGTGCATGCACAAAGGGAGTGTAGGTTACATGTCGTAAATAATAAAAAATCGCCAAAGATTTGATGATCGGTAATCATAAGCAATAATAATCTAGAGGCTGTAGACAATTCTCGCCATTAAATCTTTTTCACTTGTCATGTACATGTAAAAAGTAATTGGCTGAGTAAAGGTTTCATTTGAGTCTGAGACAGCTGATGCTTTGTGCGCATGGATTATGCAACGAAGTCATTGTGTTACAATGTGTCCATGATGATTTAACCCTATCCTTGCCAGACGGCGCATATATGCGCACAACGTAATATACCCCTAACTTGCCACACGGCGCATATATGCGCCCAATTTCACAAAAAAACAGTCTTGAGTTTGTCCATGAAATTCAAATGCAAATACTCATAGTTTTAACTTCCCGTTCTGAGCAATAAAACTATACATTTCGATGTCTTTTATAGTGGAAAAATACTGTATAATGCTAATATTTTAATTATATTAGTATAAACGAATATTTATGCATTAAACACGCATTCTCTCTTTCAAACTTGGGGCCTCAAAAACTCATATTTCCTTGCCATAAAGCCTCGCATGTGATAGACCGTTCGATTCCTTTTGAAGCCATCTTGGTATAGAAGACTTAATAAAAATAAGAACTAGACTCCTCACGGTGTTATTAACCCATAATAGTTTAGCCTCGAGGATATTGTATTCTTACGTCCAATCGCCAAAAAATCTATTTGACAACGGCTAAAATATGCCGCATCCTTCATCATTGAGCGCCGTCACGAATCCGACACACACTGCGAGGTGCGCTGCACGATGCACAAGGCTATTTCTGGGAATCCCAGCAGGCACTTGCTCTCTTTTAATTTATACATGAAGTTAACGTGGCGTGAGACATTTCATAATCTTTGCAAGAAAATCATATATTATTCCTCTCACGTAAATAATCGGATCTTAAATTGCATGCCGGATCACAAAATAAGGCGTTTGGGAACGGGCTCAGCAAGTGTCAACAATGATGACCAAGTTGTATTTATTACAAAACGATATGCATTTTGACATCACCTCACGGAAGATGAACGATAGTTGATGGTCACCCTCTTCCTAGATGTTTCAAAGTGATTATGGAACAAAATATTGTGATTAATTGTGTGTTATTTAAAGAATACGATGATTTATGTTGTGTTTAGCCCAAACCAAATGTTGCTACAATTAGTAAAAGTTGAGATACTATGCAGTTTAAAATCGGATGCCTACCTGTCAAATTCGAAGCGGCGATTGCTTCCGACGTTAGTTTAAATAATTTTTTAAAGATAAAGATGAAGTTATATGAGCACCTAATGGTGAAAATCAGAAAGTACAGGCGATTTTATACCCGGAGACTAATTGGCATGCTGAAATTCCCAATATTATGCCTCTGAAATAATCTTTGTACAACGCAAGCTACAGTAAAAACAGCAAAGATCGAAGACGTTTTTATTGCTCGAAATAATTTTCCGACCGCTGGCACACAGGATCATCACACGTTATTCATTTCTGGCAAGGATAGGGTTACCTATCAGAAATGAATGCTATGATTCACGTCCGCCAACCATGACATGGACGTACCTTTTCGCTAATGGTGAGAGCAATGGAGCCATTCCCTCCCCCGACGGCAGAAGCGCTGTCCACAGACTTGCGTCCCCACTTGTAGCAACAGTTGGCCAGGTAGAACCAGGCCTTGGCCAGCCGCGGGTCCTGGGCTGTGGCCACTTGCAGCAAAGAGCCGATCAGGCCGTCTGATGAATGTAGCAGAGGGCTACAGTTGATGGCTGAAATGGGTAGTACCATGAATGGTTAATATGTCGTACTCTGTCTCTCACGTCTTTAGCAAGCATATTTCTACCAACGATAGATATAGCTGAAGACAGGTATAATATGCGTGCTAAAGACGTGAGAAATAGAAGTTTGAAAATGTATTCGCAAGCACTGGGAAACACATATATATCAGAAAAAAGCAAGAACTGTAAATTGACTTGAAAGGGTGAGAATAACCACCATCTCCATAGTACCTGTGTCTTCGTCATGCACTTTGCTGAGTTTGCTGAGGGCCGCGGGCGACCCGGTGTGGGTAGCCCCTGGGGGCTGCCTTGGTGGCCAGACAGCCCATATACTTGGTCGTGCTGCAGCCAGGACACCAGGTTCAGCAGCGACCTGTGTGGATAGTGACAGTGATCTCACAAATTCAAAACGTGTTTCTCTTATTTGAATCTATGGTGTATGATCCTGTTGTTTGAATCAAAACACTGTAGTTATGCAACCTTCATTTATAGCTCCAGGTGTTGTTAAATCCTCTACTTGTGTTTTTACAAGAAGAGGTTTTAAAAATAGATTGATTCTATCTCAATCAAAGAGAAACTGATCTCATACTGTTAGAACAAACCCTATATTTGTACATTTTAGCGCTTTCTGCAGAAACACATTGCACATTAAAGGTTATGCTCAGTGGGGTAACAAGTATGTGTGTACAGAAGCAATATGTTATGTTTTGTGCATTTAAACAGCCTAATAAAAGATCTAGAGCAAATTGAGAACCCTTCATAAAAAGCCGGTCCTAAGCCCATCAAAACACTTGTAGGCGAGAAATGTAAACCGAATGATTTTTGCCAGGTGCATGGTGCACGTAAGAAGCCTCCTATCTCTGCCATGTAAAATGTGACGTCTGCCGTTGGAAATCCATGGTACGTCTGGCAAAAATCATTCGATTATGCAACATCACGTGACCTCGTGTTTTAGCCAACAACAAATCATGGTATTTTTATAGGCGTAATAATTATTAAACATGAAAACTGTAAGTCTTATTTTCCTTATACTTCCAATGAAGAAGACATCTTTTAATCATCCTGAATTTTACAGAACACACATATTTTTGACTGAGCATTATGTTTCAAGCAAAGCACACCTGACTGTGAGGTCTGCACACGCGAGGTCATCGTCTTTGAGCAGGGTGCAGTGTTTGTGGACGGCCACGATGAACGAGTCCATGGCAGCGCGCGTGTGACCCTGGGCGTAAACCAGCTTGCAGCTCTCTCGCTCCAGCCGTAGCAGCTGCAGACGCTCAAGCCTGCAATGAACGAAGAGTATTGGAATAGATAGATTTAGATAGATGCTTGGTTCAAATTTGATTTTAAATCTTTTAATTTTTTTGATTTTAATTTTAGAATTTATTAATTTTACAATATTTCACCTTGTAGAGGCTTGAACAAGGCAAGAGCAGTTGCCAAAAGCTCAATAAGTAATTGATCTTATTATTCTGTTTGAAATATTAACATATGTCTACTTTTGTTCTGATTGACATTGTTGACCAACTTAAATTTTCGAGTATTGAGGTTATGGAACTTATTGATCTTTTTAGCAATCTACATATTGAGAATGGTACATAAATTATCAGGATCCAATTATTGATAGAGAAAATAACACGACCACTATTACATTTACAAAGATATTGTGTCATAATAATTGAATTAAATTGCTAGTATTCTTATTGAAATTTTATGTGAACGGTACAAAATTGGGTAAAATATTGGATTTATGCCAACAGGTGTAACCTGTTATATTGATAAAACAACATTAAACTTTAAAAACCATTGAAATAAATGGGATTAATAAAGAACAAGTAAAATGTGTGGTTTAACATCTCAAAACATAAACAGTTCATTATTATGTTTCATTTCGATTTTATAAAAGCATCATTCAATGTCAACAAGTAACACTAATTTTGTGATAAATCCATAAAAACTTACTATTAGTGTCTTAATATTTTCGGACATTTTCAATGTCCATCGTCTGAGACTTTTCTGTCACCAGGTGGCAGCACGTGACAGAAGTGGAAGTCGGTCAGTGTTTGTTGTTGGGGGGTGGTCGAGGGCGCGCGGTGGTTTGGGGCTGCCCTAGGTCTCAGAAGGTTGTCATAGGCGTGAGATAACTGGTATGCTCCTTCATCTCTGTTCATGTTCTCCTCTTAACAAGTTTAGACAAAGAACGTTGCTCACAGCATCGGACATCATGGAATTGCTAAGCCTGTTGTTAACTACAACTTACTTCAGATTTGATGACCAACTATATCAACAGAAGTTTGGTACAGCGATGGGCAGCCCAGTGTCTCCAATAGTGGCAAACTTATTTATGGAAAACCTCGAACAAACAGCTATAGCCACAGCGGATGAGGACATCAAACCAATGTGGTGGAAGAGGTATGTGGATGACGTGGTAACGAAGATTAAGTGCGGCACTGTGGAACGTCTCAATGATCATCTCAACCAAGTAGATACGACTCGCAGTATAGTGTTTACTCATGAAACCATGGTAGAGAATAAGATTCCTTTTCTTGACACCCTGATTGAAATTAAAGACAAAAATGGCTCTCTAAAAACCATGGTGTACAGGAAAAGCACACACACAAATCAATATTTGAATTTTGAGTCTCACCGTCCAACTGTACATAAGCTAGGAGTAGTGAGAACACTTTTGGACAGAATGGACACAGTCGTAACAGAAGAGTTAGATAAAGAGACTTAAGAACGCACGATCGTGGATGCACTGACCACTTGTAATTACCCCAAGTGGGCAATTCAAGAAGTGAAGAGAAAGAAGAAAGATACCACCAGTAAGAAGTCTCGGAAGACAGCAGAAAGACTTTAAGGGAGCCAGAGGTATGGTCGTTCTCCCTTATGTTAAAGGCTTGTCTGAAAGGATGGCTAAGGTTTTAAAAGATCACAAGATCTGTTCAGCCTTCAAACCTTATAAGACTCTCCGCTAGATTTTAGTTCATCCCAAGGACAAAGTCAAACAAGAAGAAGTATGTGGGAGTGTGTACAGTATTGGGTGCAAGAACTGTCCAAGTTTATACATTGGTGAATCAGGCAGGAAGTTTGGCACACGGCTCAACGAGCATCAAAGAAATGTGGAGACACATGACCATAAAAATGTGCGCACCAGAGCCACTCGCCTCAGCACCACAGAAGTTCACCAATCAGCCATAACTGACCACATGAACAACCTCAACCATGTACCAGATTGGGATAGTGCTAAAGTTGTGTGTAAGGAGTCAAACCTACTGGACAGACAAATCTCAGATTCAATAACAATCCGAAAGACTGAGGAGAACATGAACAGAGATGAAGGAGCATACCAGTTATCTCACGCCTATGACAACCTTCTGAGATCTAGGGCAGCCCCATACCACCGCGCGCCCTCGACCACCCCCCAACAACAAACACTGACCGACTTCCACTTCTGTCACATGCTGCCACCTGGTGACAGAAAAGTCTCAGACGATGGACATTGAAAATGTCCGAAAATATTAAGACACTTATAGTAAGTTTTTATGGATTTATCACAAAATTAGTGTTACTTGTTGATAGAAAAAAGAAATCCAATGAATCTCTTTACAAATCATTTAATGTATGTAGATCTAAACTTGACAAACAAGTATATGAATCAGCTTGAACAACAGTAATGATTGCTATTGGGTTAATGTTTGAGAAAAAGTAATCTCATTTTTTACCGACATAATTTCAGTTCCCGCATCGGGATCTATATTCTGAAAAGACATTATATTTCACGTGGAACTACATATGCAAATAATCTTTGTGATTATCCCAGGATGAAAGCGAAATTAAGTAACACAAGTACAAAATATAGAACTCCGGTACATGGACACCTAAACCCGACCCGAGGTCTATATTAAGAGAAAGCAGTCATATATATAATTTGATAAAATGATATAATGATATATCAAAGATATATATTACTAAGTTTCCCATTAAACATTTTCATCCTAACCAATTACGCAATCGTCAGTCACCATCACCAGCAAAAAGTAATTGTCTCTTATTTAATGATAAAGATCTTCCTCGCAAGTACTTTACCAGATTTTGCAAACGTGTAGTCTTAGTTTACTTGGAACAAAAGGAGACACTGACTAGTTACATAATCATCGTTTTCACTTTAATATGAAGCAAAGGCTTGCTATCAATCAAATCTTAGTATTGAAAATCAAGAACTGCGACTTTTATTCTCAATACAAAAAAGTGTAGGAAAAAGAAACAACAGGTGTAATTTAATCAGAAAATGCCTAGAATGCTCAAATACATTCAAAATCTACGATGATTGAAAAATATGCACAGCAGAGATAGTCAAAGAACATCCTTGCAAAACAAAATGGACTGATAATACAGTACTTTCTTCATATCAACAGCTATCACAATTTACTAATATATACTCAACATTTCGTCCATTCTCTTGAGA
>CM032660.1:60808905-60898492 GCA_019095985.1 Streblospio benedicti | reverse complement strand
CAAAAATATATAAATATCTATTACGTAACAGTCTGAGGAGGAAGCATGCCAAATTCACCGAACCGTACAATCCGTCAGAGATGTTGTAGGTGACGGTAGATGGCCGAGACAGACGACGCACCACGAAGAGGTATAACTGATCGGCCGCGAAAAATAGCGGCGTAGTCCCTTTTCCTGGCTATCAGACCGTGAAATCCCACCAGCTTTGGTATTTCAGCACGTGTTTCTCTTCGAAACAGCAACATGATTGACCCAGGGCCGTACCCAAAATCTCTTCTGATTATATGGTGTTCATCTTCTACAGCCCTTGCGGCGACCACTGCCACCAAGTTGGAATGTGCCCTCGCTTAACTCCTATCCAACTATATAGTTAGCTCCACGCACCAGCATAATGCGTCTGACAATGCTATTATAAGACTTATGTAACAAAGTGAATTGGAATGAGCACAATGCATCCTACGTGATTCACAACGTACTCGGTACAAGGTCAGTAGGTGCATGTCGGATCAAGGCTAAAGGCCGAGGCTACAGGCTAAATATAGCATCAGGTGTCGAACATGTGTGTCTGAAAGCATATAGGCAAGTTGCGAAACTTGTCTGTCGCCATAGGATTTGGTGGTAGTAGGTGCACAGCCCAACTATGACATATGACGGTCTGTTTCATGTTATTTAAAGGGATATGTGAGAGTTCGAATCCCTGAATTCTCCAATACCTGTACCAGGTATTCCAAAGATATCTCACTGACTTTCGTTTTAACAAAAATATGAACTTATTACTGTGCATAAAAAAAACAAACAAATTTTAAAATGATCATTGTCTTATTCTCTTCAAGTCATGGAAAGTTTAGGAAAAAACTGGGGGGTCAAAGATGTTTTTAATTTGAATGTTGGGTTTGGTGCAAGTTGAAAACACAAATATGCCTCTAAAGGGGTGGGAAACAACAAAAATTGGAGGTATGGGGGGGCAGATGTCCGTCCAAAGTTTTAAGTAAAAAATTTTGGGGGGGTTCAAATATTCTGATTCTTAAGGTTGCTTACTGAAATCTACATAACAATTATGTAGAATTTTTTTCCAGACCGTAGTAGCGTTTGGTTTCTTAAAAAAGGTTGGTAGAATGACACCATATTTTTGGTATGTGATCAATCATCCAAGCTGTATAAAATATCTTGTAATTTTTGTGCTAGTTTTTATATGTCAACACTCATTCAAGCAATGATACATTGCTAAAATTTTCCACAATGCTTTTGACAAGAGGATTTTTAGTGATTGGATGGAAAGTTTTTCTTTAAGTAACAATCCAAGATCCCCAAGAATTTGTACTGCTTAAACATATATCAAAATAAAACTTGTCATGATATGAAAAGGACTGAATTAACGAATATAGAATTTTTTTGATAATAGCTCATCGGCTATTTCATTAGAGCAATTGTCTGAGCCACTGCAAGCAGCTTATGAAATGGAATATAAAACCACATCAAGACCAATTAAAGTAGTTTAATTGTTTTCATAGCACTCACTTTTATTTTGGTAAAAATACTTGGAAGTTCTTTCCTTTTTCAAAACAACTCCATTAAAATTGTGATAGCACTTTCTCAGAAATTCAACAAAATGGAGACCAGTCCTTTCAAATCATGACAAATAAGTTGTGCAGTTTAATTGATTTTACAGGTTCAAACTCGAAACAGAAAAACTGGGTTTTATTCATTCAAGTTTCATTCATAAAGCAAAGGCATTTTGGGGAAAAATTTGTAAACGAAGACATGACAGTACAATCCCTCAAATACTGGATACAGGACATCCGGGGCATGTCAAAATAGCAATTAGTCATATGGTAGGTGAGTTATATATGGAGTTGGTCAAGATGGAAGTTCATATTTCAGGCATATGGATTTGATAGAGTAATTATTCATCAAATTTGCACCAAACAAACCTTTGGGGTACACACCAATATTCGACTTTTACAAACTCGTCTGTGGTCATATATTTGTTTGCAAACCCGTTGGAGTGAATTTTTTTAAAACTACAAAGATGTCTAAAATAGTTTTGAAAGTAGAATGTAAGAATAGTACATAAAACTTATATTTACGTGACATACTAACATATTTTAATGAAACATTAAATAAAGAAGTGTCATATTATCATTTTTACATAAATTGAAAGAAGTGTCCAAAACTTCATTTCATAGTACAAGCATTTCCTTTGTAACAATAGTACCTTAGGGTCAAGCATTAAGTTTTATCCAAAGATTTAAGTGAGATCACCCCTCAAATCCAAGATGGCCGCCATTTCCAAAATGGGTGCCTGAAATTATCTCTTTCGCAGATCTTTCTTATTATTATAGATATAATTATAGAATTAGTATAAAACATATGTTTTTGAGGTCAAGGAATTTGAAAATCCATATATATTGATATAAACTAATATTTTGAAAATTATATTAATTTAAAACAAAATGCATTTTAGAAGTATATGAAAATTTCACAATTTCTTTTTGTTTTATGTCAAAAAGCAACAAACCTATATTAACTCAAATATTTTACAGGAGCGATGAACCAGAATAGTTTAAATAGCCAGTTGAATCAAACATTCATATTAAGATACAATTTAGATTAAAAAATACATCCAATATATTTGACGTTTTCCACAGTGGAACAAGAAAAGACAATGTTAGGTAAACCTTCAATGGTAAACATACCAGCAGATCAATATACAAAATTTTAAAGAGCGCAATCATTTATGTGTTTAGACAGACCATATCCTCAATTGTTGAAGCAAATATTTTATGGCTGACCAGATTCAATCTAATAATAATAATAAATACTAATAATAATAAGTTACAATAAGGCACGCAGCTACATCTAACAGTGAGGTATGCTTGATGAGCAGACACCCGAAATAATTGTTGTCATTCATTATTTTGAGAATAGCCGCATTAGTTATTGATACATAAAATGTATTTGGCATTTCGATCGTGATGGTGTCTTCTCCCAGTTGAAGAGATAAATCATTCTGCCAGTCGAGTGTGAGTTTTGGCCAGCAAGATTGTAGTATAAGTGCATAGCCCCTGGTTCATGCGTGAATCGACTGGAATATCGCGGAGGAACAGTATGACTTGATGATTTGCCGAGAATATCTTGTAATATAGTCCCACTGACTGGTTTAACAAGCTGTGGTCTTGAAGCCGCTTGTAAGTCCTATACTTTGATAGTATCTTATAAGTTGCGTATAAAATAAGGCAAGCCGTGGTCCCCAGTAGAGCGTAAGCTATTATGGATAATTCATCTTCTACTTCTTCGATGGTGCAGGGCGATGCAGTGGTGGGGGCTTTTTGTTCCCATGTCGAACGTGAGAGTACAGTGGTAGAGCAGATGCTATTGCCGACACATTTGGTATGTCGGGGCTGTTGTTGGTGCGGCTTACGTACCAAAATGCCACAAGTGCTAACGTCAGGAGCATGTTCCACAGCGCCAGAAATGCCAGTATTAGTATTTCTATGAAGGACATGGAACTGTCTTCTGGAATGTATACTGTGTGGTCGAGCTCCTGCTTTTTGTATTGGTCAAGTTTGGCAAATACCTGCTGGGCATTTATGCCAAGATCCAAGCTAGTGTGGAGATCTCGTTGTAACTGTTCTGTGTATTTTGTCATATCTACAAAATCGGCGGTCGGTTTAGATTTGCTGGTAAAATCAACTTGAGGGAATTGCAATGTACTCAAGGCGTTCATTTCACGTGCCAATTGAAGGTTGACCGGATATTCGGCCACCACCTCGCTGGACTGAGATGATTCACAGTCTTGGATCCGTGGGCCTATTATAACATTATCTATTACTATATGACAATAGCACCCGAGGGTGACTATTGCATGTGTGGTGATCTGCATTTGTGTTTGATCCTTCTCTGCACATTTGATGGTGATGGATTTGTTGAACCCGTGCAGGAGATATTCATGTTTGCCGACACGTGTCGCTGATTGAAGGGAATCCTGAACGAATATGCGGAAATTACATTTGTCTATGTTATCTATGTTTGAGAATATGTTATATTCGCACCCGCCTCTGCTTCGATGGTGGAGGACTTCCGGCAGGTGGCACACATGTGCATTCTGTCGACACGCTGTGACTTCTGCTGATGTTGCGAATCCATAGTAGTCATTGTTAGTTGAGATCAGGAAATATTCATGTTCCAGTTGCAATTTTGTGAATGGCGCTTGATTTGTTTCTGGTCCGTGGATGGGAACTGGCTGGGCAGTCATGTGGTATAGGTTGAATATTAGTGGTGTCGATGATATAATAGGCACTGGAATCGTAACAACCAGCGTGTTGTCTATAAAATGGCCCATTACTGTGGAGGTGCGATAATAGAATTGCTTGAGGTGGTTGTATGGCAGCGGTTGGTAATTATATCGACGGATGTCGAAGGATAATTTGCGGAGGCCTTTGATGAGGGATTTTTGCGAGAGCAAGCTTGGTGGCAGGTTGTTTTTGGCGAGGGTTTTTAACCCGGTGGTAACCTCCGCAACGACGTCGTGAAATTGCAGGATGTGCTCTGTCCGTTGTTGTAATCTGTTCAGCACTGCTAGTAATTCTAACAAATAGTTGAGTTCATTGGGTGAGGCGAAAGACACGAAGTCGTTGATTTGAGTATTTAGCCTGTCCATATTGTGGATCGTCGATAGCAGAGTTTCATCTTGGTGTCGTACTAGTGTGACCAGGGCATCGACATGGTTAGCTGTAGCATTGACTGTATCGCGAAAAGCTGTGTACAAATTGTTGTAGTTTGAATCGAGGACTTGTGCATTTGCTGACATTTGTTTGAGTTGAGCCTTAAGTTTCTTGACGTCTGAGTGTTTGGCTGTGCCAAATACTGTGGAAAATATGCCACCTAAAGGCAGCCACGATCGTTTTTGTGGGTTTTCTACTAACATAAATTGTCGCAGTAGGTCTTCGTAGATGTTCATATGACGTTCGGTTTGATGTTTCAAGTGTTTCAATTGTTTGAGTTCTAATCTGGTTATGTTCTTAATGTACAGGCAAAGATTTTGGCCTGTACCGTTCAGGTTGCATTCCATGTTAATATTTTCGTCACTATATATTGATTGTGCCATCTCTTGTAGAGGGGCATATCTAACATGAAATGCAAGTCAATGTTGCCGTCGGCGTGCAATATCGCGTGAGGTTCATGCGTAAAGAGCAGACCAACGGCTGCCTTGTACGTGACATGAGGGGGTGTGGCTTGTGACGGCAACCACGTGTAGAAAATGATGAAGATGAGTAGAGGAGTGGGCGATAATGGTTGTAGTCGGCGGGTTTTAGCCGACATAGCGAGACTTCGGCGTGAGCGAGGTGGTAGAATTCCCCTGAGCCTTGAGCTGCGGTGGTGGATGTTTGGTAGGCGGGCAGGTGTGGTTGGCGTGTCGTGTCCAATGAGGCGTTTGGTGGTGGACGTGATTATTTCTTGTGTTTTTTGTTGGCTTTTGGTGTGGAATCGGCGCTCACCCAGTTTTGTAGCGATAGAAATGTGCACTCTTCGCTACAATATGGATCCTTGTTGAAGTTGTCGAACTCTTTTTTGTGGGTGAAAAAGATTAGCGTTTTACACGCTTCACAATTGGTTACGTACTTGGAGTGCAAGTTTTCGCTTCCGGGTGTTGGCTTAGCCATGGAGTTGCCGTGTGGGATGGTGTAGTGAATGGTTGATGCAGGCGAAGTATGGCGAGTCGTGGAGAGCTGAGTCGGCTGGTAGGATTGAGTGATGAGCAGGTGGTGGTGTTGTCTGTAGCGAGCAGAGACGAGAAGTGAGGGATTCTCCGTTGGCGGCTCAATATGTAGCGCGCCGCAGCGTGCGGAACCACGCTCAGTGCGGAACCGGAAGTGGCGGTTAGACTACTTGTGGCGGTGCCGCTGAGCGCTGGCGGCCGCTGAGCGCTGCGTGATAGTGGGTAATTAGCGTGGAAGTGATGTCTGCGGGGCGGCTTGGCGCTGGCGAGTGGGGGGTCGACACGGAAGTACCACTTTGGCTAGAATGCGTGCTACATTCGTGTGGCCGTCATGATGTATTGGTTTTAGAGTGTGGCGTGGGAATGCGTTTGTAGTGACTTGGCTGTTCGCTTGACGCTTGGCAGGATTTGCAGTCCTGTTGGTGGTGGATGTGACGAAGGGACACCCTGAGTTCCGTTCGTTTCAGTCAGCACTCGGTGAGGAAGGCAATTCACGTTGCGCCACGCCCCTTTGTTGGCAAACCTAGGCCGCGGCATGCCTGCCTGGCCATGATGGGTTCCCAATTTTGGTTTAGCGTCACGGCAAGTTTGCGGGCGCAGGACTATTTGTGAGTGGGAAAGTTAAGTGATGCGCTAACGCCAGCCTAGTTGTAATTGTTGGTTTGTGAGTATGGTTTTTTGAGAGGTTTATTATGAGCGATGTCGTGTAGGTAAACTTGATGTGGAGTCCGCTTTATGACTCTGTATGGTCCACGATTGATGGCTTGTAATTGGACAGTCTGTCCACGCTTCTTGGCAGGCCGTATTCTAGCCCGAGAGGCGGTTCTGTTTTCCACTCCTGGTCCCAGGCGTCCGAGCAGATGGGGGACGGCGTGGGGCAAATTGTCGATTAGCTCGTTGTGTGGGGCCGACCAAACAACTGAACGTGCGGGAGGAATGCCGGTCGGGGTTCCTGAAATCTCAGGCTGGATTTTGCCGGACGGGACCTGCAGGAGAAGATCAGTGTGACGCCTCTGGGATCGGATGGTACTGCGTGGCGGTTGGTCGCTGTGGGTGCCGGCCATATGTTGAAACAATGGGTCCGACTACACAGGACTGCGCACGCGGATGTCAGCTCGGCTGGGTGGCTGTCTCAAGTTAAGGCGGCGGTGGTGGTTGATGGGCGTGACGCGGTCCGCTGGGAGTAGGCCCAATGTTGGCGCACGGCGGTGAGCAGGGACGTCCGCAGGCGCAGGCTGGGTGTGAACGGTCCCTGGGAGCAGCGTGGCGTCAACGGGAGATGGGCCAGAGGTTTATTACAAGTTTGGTGATGATAAGTCATAAACTGTTCCCAGGAGACAAATAAACACAATTACGTAATAATTTGTTTTTAAAAACACATCGTAACTTCATCCATAGTAAGCCAAAGTACACCAAAATCTAACCAGCTCTGGAGAGTAGTACAAGGAGGCTAAATATGAAGTTTGGTGACCATAGGTCAAATACTTCTCCCTGTGGAGTGTTAACAAGGTTTATTACGTAACACTGGTAAGTTCGTCAAAAGTAGGCCAAAGTACAAACAAAAATTTTTGAAAGGTACTTTTTTTTCCTCAAACAATACATATTCAATTTGCAAATCAATAGCTCCAGTAGTCTTCGAGTTATCAGCCTGTTTATTTCGGACATACGGCTGGACGCACGGACAGACGCAGGGACAGAAGCAAAGCTAGAAATCTCCCTCCGGACTTCATCAGGGGAGATTTAATTAGCAACCGCATAGCATTCAAAATGACATGTTAGGAGGTTCAGATAATCAAGCTCGCTGAATTTGTACTGTAAAATCGAGTGTATCTGGTATGCAGAATAAGGTCTCATTTTGTAATATATTTTCTTTCTCACTGCTTTATTCATCAAATAGTCAAATCAAAGTAACAAAATACATTACTTGTTTCGAGATCTGCAGTCTCCTTTTCAATTGAAAAGGAGACAGCAGATCTCGAAACTAGTAAAGTATTTTGTTAATTTGACTTGATTATTTGATGAATAAAGCAGTGAGAAAGAAAATATATTACAAAATGAATTTGTACTCACGGTCAGAGCAAGCATGATCAATGACAAGTAGTACTGGCCGGTCATTGTGTCCTTGTTGTCCAGCTGGCTGGTCACGTAGTCAAGTAGCTGCTCCCGCGCCATGTTGATTTCCTGACGCATGCTTGTAGATATCAGGTCGAAGCACACGTTGCCTGCAAAACAGCATCGTTACATTTTTTTACACAACACTATATTTTTACCTTCATTAACAGTTTTGCCAAACACCTGTTGGCATCATCAGAATGTTCTTCCCGCGCAATCAAGATTGCACGGAAAGAACATTTTGATGATGCCGACAGGTGTTTGGCAAAACTGTCAATGAAGGTAAAAATATGGTGTTGTGACAAAAGAAATATGAACCAAAACATTTTATACCAACACAATGAACACATTCAAGAAGCATCGTTACAAGTACCACCAGTTTCTCGCCTATGCATGTATATCCAGATTGCAACGTACAAACAATAATAGATTCATGCAAAAATTTGCAAGTATTTTAATCTAAACAATGTTGTGGTGCTAGGATTTGGGCTTTTAAACAAATTTAGATGGACATGACTTCAGCTGCAGAATTCTCTGCCTTGAAATGATTGATGATCCTTGCATGAGATATTTAGCTGTTTACAGTTGTTAGCTTTTGTTACAAGTATTGTTGTAAACCAATCCACAACATTTTTGGCGGTACCATGGAAAATGTGATCCTATATGACCTACACCTTTGTAGATTTTCAGAGTAAGCACTCATTTCTGCTTTGTATACTAATTTTCAAAGTGCTAAAGTCACCGACTTACCATGAATCAAGACCTTCTCGGATATACGACATTCAGTGCATACTTGGACATACACTGTCACTCTCTCAATCATCTGTAAAGAAGAAAAACACAATATTATGTACATGAATATTTATTCTAATATGTAGGAGCTTGCTTGTCATAGAGAGAGAGAGGAATAGAATTGTATATCTATTGCTATTATATCCAAAATTGAAAATTATCAATTTAATTTAAATTTCAAGCCTAATAGCAATAAATATGGGGGGTTAATGACCATACATGTATGTTACATGTAGGTATATACCTAATTAACAGAACTTTAATCAAAAACAATATCTATTATGAATACTTCACACCAAAACAATAAATGTTTTGAATACTTCTTGATATATCGAGTTTTTAAGGTGCATAGGAAAAACTAATCCATAACTTTTTTTCCTTTTCATATATATGTTAGAACAAATTATCTTGGTTCATAAAATGTAATTATTATATTGATTGAATATTTCCTTCCATCTTTTTACTGCATAGAAAAAAATTTGTCAATTTCATATATAAATAATAGGGAAAACAGAGACTATTATGACTGTTATGTTTCAAACCCAATTGAAAAAAAAAAATGCTCTATAACTTTCTTCAAAAAAAAAAAAAAAAAAAAAAAAAAAAAAAAAAAAGATATTTTATGAAGAAATAATAGCTTATCCTAAAATATCAATGAATACTCATCTGAATCATTCTTTCATACTTTTTTAGCTATTTTAATTCATAGGACTCTAAGGTTTTTGGGGGGAGGGAGCGATAAAAATTGAAAAGTCTGCATGAAATAGTGTTTTTGTATGGTAAAAAGATCAAATCTTCAACACTTATTTATTGTATAAAGCTCTGACACAATACCCATACTCATCTATTAAAAAAAAAAAAAATAACCCCCCCAACAAAAAAAAAATGCTTGACTGACTGTGTTAAAAGTTTGCTTTGTAAAATAAGAAATAAGAATACAGACCCATTAAATTACAATCTTTTACAATTTTTCAAAATAAGTAAAAAGCTTATTGGCGACAGCAGTTCTTTTTTATGTAGCATTCGGAAATAGCTATCAATATTTACGGACATTGAGGCAATTCATTATGAAAATGGGAAAGCCTAAATTGTGGAAAAGGAAAAGATTAAAAGACCAGAATTAGCTGCAGAGGTTACATTAACATCTGACAATGCATTTGAAGGGTCATGGAAAGATATTTCCCTACCATAATACAATACCCATTTCGATTTTCCTTACACTTTTTTTTCATTCAAAAGACAATATTGATTTACCGGAGTGCAAATAAATTGTGTTAAAAAATATAAAAATTGTAAAATATTTTTATTACCTGAAAAGCTAGTACCTATATGAAAAAAATGGTTTATTGCATTCACTAGCACACTTTAAATAATACACAGCCACCTTAAGTTCTAAATCTGTATATAATTGTGTTATAGTATATGCCAAAAAAAGGATGTAATCATATACCATGAATTTTAGAAAATTTCATCAGGCTATTTCTGGCAGCAGCAATATAGTCTAATAGCAAACAGACACAGTAATATATAGACACAACTCTAAATTGGTCTATGTAAGACGAATTTTTTATACCTTACTTAAAAAGGTAGATCCAAGCTAAAAACAAATTTGTAATTGAACTACTTCTCACCATAAGGACATGTTCAATGGAGTTTTCAGGGCAGCTGCCTGGAATAAAGTAGGGATCCAGACTCTTGATCACAGTTGTGAATGCCTAAAAAACAATCCATACGTCAGAATATATGGCACAACTAGCTCTTATAGTTAGATTTAACACATCAATATCATAAGTGCTTCATTAATGCAATTTTTTCTCAAAGATGGGGCCTTGGCTATAACATGATAACTTACACAAGAAGAGAGGCAAGCTTTGAAATACACTCTTCAGATGTGGGTACACTATTTCCATCCTCACTTGTGTCATCACTCATCCAATACCGGATATCCTGTAAAATTGTTTTATTGATAAGACACATAAGACATTAACCAGCTCATAAGACAGAAATCCATAATGTCATCAAGCCATATATGATAACATCTTTCCATCGGTGTGGAATCAAATTTACATTAAAAGTATTAATTGTAGAGGAATCTAAATGGCGATCAAAGTCTTTTACTACTCCAACGATCAGTGTTTTGCAACTTCAAACACTGTAAGCAACCTAACTGATTTGGTCTGTTGGCATAACTTAATGTAAAATTTGAGGGATGATGAATGATGAACTGGGAACCTTTGCCAATGTAAACTGCTTTTTTTCATCAAAAAATTACAGCAAATTTCTACTTGTGAAAAGGAGTGCTTAATCCTGACCCTGTAAAAATTACAGAAAGAATAAATTTAGATACATATCTTTCAATGGATATCAATCAAATCCTAATTCAACCTAATTGCTTCCCAAAGTAGGTGCTGGCCGGCTCAAATGGAATTGCATCACGATCACACCTGTAGATTTATCGTTTTCCAAACACTCAGGTCTTACTTTACCATTTCTTTCCAAAGTTTTAAGAGGTTGGTCAAATTCAATAAACAAACACATACATATATAATGATTCTTTGAGAGAAGTGGAACTAACTAATAAAAAAAACTACCTCCATGTAGGCTTCCATGTCCTCAAGGAAGTTGTCAAGCAGGTTGAAGGAGAATTGCAGATCGTCATGCCAGTAAGCTTGAAAAGACACCAGGGTCTGGGATGTGTGGAGGATCAGCTTTTCTGGCTGGCTTGGGTCGATGTGCCAGCCCACGAGGATATCAACCACACTCTGAAGTACCATTTTGTTGATCAATTGAACCATATTTATGTTTTGCATAAATTGTCTACCATTTCATTTTATTTTTGATACAGTAATATGCGAAATCAACTGTGTCTAACATTTTTTTCGACAATGTAAATCAGCCAAAATATACATGTATTTTTTTTTTTTTTTTTTTTTTAGTAAAGAGCAGGACAAAATATCTCTGTAGACGGTCATGAATCAGATTGTGCTTTTAAAATTATATTTGTTACTCAATTGAGTATTCTGGATATCTACACAAAAATTCATTTAAAAAATTAACATGTAAGACATGTCTAGTACAATCATATTGTAGTATATTTTGTAAAGGGATGCTTCTGATTTCTTACCCTAAATAGGTCATGGAGCGCATCTGGATAGTATTTATTTATTTCTTGAATTAACATCATAATGGCAATCAGAAAATCTGGTGAATCAGCATTTGTCAAAACATTGTGAGTGTCTTTCATAAGACCCTGAAAACAAAACATAAAATATTGGTTGAAAATAGTCAATAGTTAAAACACAAAATTTGAACTATATAATAGTTATAAGTTCATTTCTAGGTGCTGTTTCTCTATGCCAATTCCCCGGGAGGGATGAAGGGGTGCATGGATGTAGGAAGATGATATTAGGGCATCTATTGGTGGGTGGGTGGGTGCCGTAATATCCTGCATAATTGGTGTGTATAAAACCAGGTTTGTAGTACACTGTATGCTGTATATTGTGTATGAATGTATACTATAATGTTTTGGACATTCGTCAGTTACGTACAGGATAGAATAAAAGATGACCTTTATATATATACTTTTGAAATATTAAATTGGTGACGAGGATCAAAAATATATGGCAGAATCTAGCAATCAGGTAGACCTAGCAATTCCTAGCTTTGAAAACGGTAAAGACATTGAAGAAACAGCTGATTTGTGGGTGAAATGGATGAAACTGTTCGTAATAAAAATCAAATTCTTCAAAGTCAGTGATGAAGAAGATCGGTTAATGACATTGCAAATCTATGGAGAACAGAATCCTATAGCCCAGAATCCAGACTACCACAAGAAATAAAAAATAATATATATTGTATAATGTATATTTTGTCACCCTCCGCAAAAGTGGAACAATGGTTCTGCAGCCCACTGCCGTTAAGGACAATGACAAGGTCATTCATGTCGGTGGTTCCAGGGAGAGTGAAATATAACCCTTAGGTATGGAAATTTGATGCCTGGGGGTGGCCAGGCAAAATATTTAAATAAACTTCCCCCCATTTTTTGAGAAATAAATAATATATCCGGGATATCCCTAACAAAATGTTAAAAAAATCAATCTTTGGAAAAGAATAAAATAAATATCTATAATATAAGTAGCTACTTTTTTTTAGTAGCTCTAGTTTAGATTGCAGAAAAATGCATCAAATTTTCAAAATTTTCGGAAGGAGATCCCCCTAGCCCCCTCGCGCAGGAAGGGTTTATTCCCCAACCCCGAGGTTCCCTTCATCTCGACTCCCGTCAGTTTGTTAAAATTTACAATTTTATTAGAGATTGACTTGACACAGCATATGAATTGTGCAAAAACAAGATTATCTCGGAAAATCCAGCTTATAAAACAATACTATTGCCACCTATGTGAACGAATAAAATTTATCCAACACAATTAAACACTAACATATTTAAATAACGATGTAATTTAAGAAAAATGTAAAATAAAACTTACTTGAATTTGTCACATCCGCCATAGCAAAGTGTATGTCGTCATCGAAACCCGCTTATACGAGAATTGATGACGCATTACACTTAACTTGGAAACAATAATTATCATGCATGACACCATAATATGACAACACCGCCCACACCGCGAGAAAATCCGGCTTGAAAAACAACCCTATTGCCACATAATCGACTAAATACAATTTATCCGTCACTACTAAACACTAACAAGTAAAAATAACGATGTAATTTAAGAAAATTGTAAGAAAAACTTATCAGAATTTGTAACATCTGCCATAGCAGGTGCAATTCATCGTAGCTAGAAATGATTGTTGTAATCAATAATTAGCCTTTATTACCCAGTAACATGTCAACACCGACCATAAACTCATGCGATTAAGAGTAATGCCACGCACATGCTCATTATCATAATTTATGCATATGTATAATCATATGCTGGTTTCAAAGAATCAGCCTTATCAATTGCAAAACACAATTCTCCTCATAAATTGCCAAGAAACATTAGCTGCAGCATAAAACGTTTTGTATGAACAATGAACTAAACATAACATAAACATTAACTAAACAAAACATGAACATTAACATTCAAAATACGCAGGAAATATTGCCTTTGCCGACGTGCCACACGTAAAACCTGTGTCTGAGGTCAGGATGCTCTTCACGTAAATATTTAGCAATCTGTGGGTGTCTGTCAGTCACAATTCCACCAACTTTTTCACAAACATAAAGCAAACACCGGTTCAAACCTTCTTTTTCGCAGCAGTAGCTAGACGTGACTTCATTTGACTATTTGTACGACAGATTCATCTTGTAATATTTATTTACAAATAAATATTTACTTTTGTTATATATTTACTCAGTGAATGGTATAAAAGACATGGATGTATACGTTTATTATCAAACAGTTAAATCAAATATGAACGATATTGTTTATTTTCCCATATACTTAACCTTACATAATGGACATTGATTTGATACAGGTAAGAATTACTAACCTGAACTAGCTGCGAGACTAATATTTTTCCAGTGCTACTCTAGCAGGGAATACGTTCCATAGAGAGCTGAATGTCCAGGCGAATCTGACCGGCAATCGCCTTGCACGATAACTTTATCTGTGAAGGTGGTAAGCAACAATTTTTGGGCTTTTCTCCATGTTTGCAGGACATGAGCATTGAGATACTGTCTTACATGGCGCATAACTGTGTGGACTGAAAAGGACCGAATCTAAAAAGAAAACACACAGTAGATGCATAATACTTCCAAATTAAATAACCGCTGCAATAGTGGGTGTTAATATTCAACACAAATAATCAAAATTAACAAGCTGAAGTTATTATGTATTTATGATAATTACCACGAATAGGATTAGCGTTTATTATCTGTATCACATAAAAGTACCTTCATAAACTTCATCAGCCTTAAGCTCTGGTTTATTGCACATCCAGAATAGTATACGGAAGCACTCATCAATATATTCAAAATAGGCATCTTATTGTGCATAGGCTGGTTCTGCCACGTTCTTTCAATGCCACAACTTTCACATGACTGTAAACATACATAGCTTTTTTTTCAAAGCTTATGCATCATCAGTTTTATTGACTTATCTAAAAGACTTTTTGCGATTTTTTTATATGGGTTATGGTTTGCCTTATTATAAAAGCTTTATAAGACTTATTTTGTTGGACAGTACATTCCAGCTACCTTATATGCATTTGTCACTCTTACTATTGCAACTTCAGTGTTGGAAATTCATTAGAGAAACCTGCTTCACATCAAGAATGAAATTTAATTTCCCTGGCAATATGTAAAACGTGAGGGGGTATATTTTTCATTAGAAGAATGTGAAATTGCTATAATCTTGGCATTATATAAAATATTTTATCTTCGCTTTTTTGATAACTTAACAAAACATTTACTTTATATGCTTGCTATTTTTGCAGTAAAGAGCATTCCAGATGACCAGAGATGGTTGGTATCCTTTGTAACTTTGGTGGTCTTTCCACAAACGAAACAAACTGCTAGTAGCTGCAGTAATCTTGCTTTGGTTACCAACACTAGTTCATCTATTTTTTCTGTTTCCATTTGTCTATTCTTCCGATTACTGAATGCAACAACAAAAAAGAGATAGATAACATTGTAATATTTTTTTATTTGATTTGATTTATTTCGTTTATCACAGGCATATTAATTCAAAAGTAAATAAAAAGATTACAAATAAGTAAAAAATATAAATAGAAGTAAAATTGAATAGAGATATACAAAATAATAAAAAAAAGAACCATGTGACAAACAAGGAGCACTAAAAAGATATCCATTTAAAATGGAGAGTCTTATTTCCATAGTGGACCTCGGTGAAAACATGGAAAAACAACTGACTAGAATTGGTGCCATAGAACATAATAATTACATTACTAGTGATTAACCTTTTAACAAATATATTCTTATTACTCTTTTATAAAATGGTCCATATAATATTTTTACATTTTGATTTAAAAGACACCAAACAGTTTGACTTTCGTATTGGTAGAGGCAGACTATTCCAATATTTAATGCTACAATATTTAAATGTTTTCTGTCCATGGGACTTAACTTTTTGGTGCAATGTATGACAACTCTTTCTTCCTAGTATTGTATGAATGACTCACAAGTTTAACATCACATAAATATGCAGGAGCCTTTTGATATGTATTTTATACATTAAACATAAAGACAAGTATTCAATTCGATCATTTACATTTAACCATCCAACTAATTTAAAATCCTCAGAACAAAGGTGGTGCCTTCCATCATAGTTTAAAATGTATCTAATTAGCCTATTTTGTGTTGTTTGAAATCTTGTTTTCACTTTTGGGGCAACCCTCTAAACCAGCTGTTGACGCCATAATCAAAATTAGATTGTACTAAAGTAGAAACTAATAGTTTTCTCTCTTTAAACCCAAAATACAAATTATTTCTATACAAAAAAAATTTCAATTTAGCATTGATTTTTTTTCAACATTAAGCTAGCCATAGACAACCCACTGAAATCCTGATCAAAAGTAACACCTAAATATTTTATACTGCTTTTTGACTCAATTTCTTTGTCGTTGCACATTATATTCAATCTACGCATTTACTCAATTTCTTTTTTAGTAGCAAACAAAATACTTTCCGTTTTTTCCCCAAATGTAAAGATAGTTTATTTTCTTCCAACCAATAGCTAAGTGATTTTAAATTTTCTGCCAATGTTATTTCAATCTGCCTTGGGTCAGTGCCACTGACAACTAAAGCTGATCTAACATGTATAAGTTTTATATAAGCCTGCTTTAAATATACTTTAGCAGGTGAACATATAGTTACAATGTAAAAAACAAAATATTCACATACCCATTTGCACTGCCATTTGGTTTATAGTCAGGGTCACCGATGGTGTTATCCAATTCAGAACATTCAGGCAATGGAGCTATTTGCGTGCCTAAGGACAGAACAAACAGTGTAAATTTGCTTAATCATTCCAACTTTTATTCATCATAAGCTTACATGTAACGCTCCACAGTATAACCTGGGGTCCTGTCAATATCCCAGAATGCCGTAGAATGCACACCCTAGCATGCAGTAACGCGTGACAGAACACCTTTATACATGTTCAACTCTTTAGACATTTTTACATTCCTTTTGGTGTGATTTTGTCTGTTTTGTTACAGTTTCAATGTTACAAACAACATACTAAACAACACAGCATTACATGGTTCTGGTGTTGTTAGAAAAATAATTAATAACTAAGTGGTTGATTGTGCTTGTACATGTGAAATATGAACATTTTTGGAGCAAAATTATGTATTTCAAATTTTTGACTGTAACTTTGGCAATGTGAATAGAATTTACCTTTGGATGATGTGGATGCTTGCATCTGTGACATATTCCCTGACATGAAGCCTGACTTCCGACATAAGCAGTTGCTCTGGTCCTGTATTCATGTATTGCTTATATATACAATAATGAAATTAACTTTAAATAACTAATCTTGTTGTTAAAATTTATTCTACTATTTGGTTCATCAAATTGATTAATGCAGTATCCACAGTACAGTCCAAAACACCCCAAATGCACTGAAAATAGCAATTTTAACTAGATTTCTGAGGGCTATGTTTATTTGTCATTCAAACTAATATATTCAGACATGATCACATTTCCACCACAGCTGTTTCCACCATTCCTGATGGTGCATAATTTACATGTGCATCTGATTTGGCTAGATTCTACATGTTAAACTACATGATTAGTTTTGTAACTTCTTTAGCGAGTGATTTATCATTCGTTTAATTGTTTCGCAATTATCTATTCAAATTTGCGAACCTGATGTGCAGCACGCTTCCTTCTGGATGGGGTTGGCTCTAATTTATCATTTTGTCTTTTCGGTGTGGATGAAGGATCTGTAAAGAACATATTACAATTTCTATTTATATGACCTAAATCCAAAACCAGACAATAATCATTCAGTGTATATATCACTCAAATGCATAACACAAATATCATATAAGTTACATATAAGTTCATATATATATCAACAGTCAAAGCAACAATTTATACTAATAAATACAATTTAGCCTAATAGATAAACTTAACACTTGCAATCATGTCAATCAAAACTCTTTTGATTTTCCCAGTGGGAACCCTAATCATCTACCTGCTTTGCCTTCTTAGATAAACAGCAAAATATCTATTATACTGATGTTGACCTGCTGATATTGTCAAATTACATCAGACATTAGTCCTTTGTGTAGTGATCTCTAGTGGGCTGCCTGATATCTTTGTGAAACCTGGCCACCTAAGTCAGAACTTTTGGCTTCATTGGTTTGTATACCTATTTATTATGCTGGCTCTATGCCAATTCATATTGCTGCTGCAGTTAACCAGTAAATCAATATCTTGATCTATGAATATTGTTTTAGCAGCGTACAAGTAATTTAAGTACTCGGCCATTCATTGGCATTGCATTGAAGTGTGTTTTATTATGATTCACAACATTGGGGAAGGAGCAAGCAATTTTTGGATAGTTACCTGCAACAGTGCGAACTCCGAAAAAATCAGCAAGTGGGCTGTTCTGTCTCGCTTTGATTGTCGGCACTGCTCCTTCCTTGAGCTGTTAAGATATTTTTGTGCGCATATCTGCGCTGATTTTGAAGCCAGTGTGAAGTCCTCACTACTTGTTGTGCAAGAAAGTCTAGCCACCGCTTGGCATCATCTTCATTTGATGGCCACTGGTGCAGTGGGATACCATCCACCCCCGCAGAGCTACTGCAATCCCCAACCCGGCACCTTCTGACCATTAGTTTAGATATGTAGGCCCCTACTTTTTCACAGCAGACGACAGAATGGGAAACGACAGGAAGTAAGTAAGTAGGTAAAGTAAGGGATCGGCCTATTCAGAAAAAAAAAACAGAAAAAGCAGAAAAAGCAGAAAGGCCTAAATAGCAGAAATTGACGCCAATATATAGTGGTCAACCAGTTAAAGGATTATGTAACCACACTGCAGGGGGTTAATTGATAAGTGACTATAAAGGTCAACTGACATTATCTCAGGTATAGAGACCCTTTGAAATTTTATCAACCCAGAGGACCATTTAGGACTAAAAGTCTTCATAATGATTAATGCACGACATAAAAACTAAATGTCTTGTTCTGTTATTGTTTATTGATTAGTACTTCAATAATTACCAAATGCAAAACGGCAACCGAGCATTATTAACACACTAGCAAATTGCAAATAACGAGGGCCTGTTGCATAAAAAACGCAGATTTTGCGTCAGATTAGCGATTGCTAAAGCGAGGGGCACATTCCACCGCAAGGTGGGTCTACAGCCAGTCTACCGCCAAAAACGCATAGAAAACGTGAGGATCTGTGAGTGAACAGTGCGCCAAACGTTCGTTTTTTCGTAGGATGGCCACAGAAGAAGTTTGGCATGCCAAACTTCTACGACCACCCTACGTCATGGTCTGACCGTAAGGAGGCAGTGCGGTGACCTTATGTTAAACGCAGATGATTTACCCGTACGTTGTCGGCACAAACACAGTACTGGGGCCGTGCGTTGCCTGTATCACGAACGTGCGGCTCTCATACTTTTGTAATCACATGGTGCGTAGGACATAAGTTATACGCGCGTACATCGCACGTCCTATGCAAATTGATCTCACGGCCACCTCAATAAAAACCACTCCCTGTGCCAACGCACTCATAACGCACGAAGCCCGTGCTGATGTGCCCACACCTGTACTTTTGTCAATGCATGCGGAAAACGCCGCAGACACCGCAGACCTCAACACGCCTTGTGGCGAACACCGCCGCCAGGTGAAATGTGCCCCTCGCTTAAGCGATGGCCTACATTTAGCGATAGCATGGGTTGTAGAAACATTATAGCTAAAGTAGTACTACACGCAATTGCTAGAACGTCTATCATAATTCAAGTGTATTGCATTTTATTGTGGATCTGATATATCTATTAAATATCAAAACCAACTACAATTGAATTAATAAATATCTCCACGATTAGAGGTGTAAGATAAACACTTGAAGAGTTGACCATACTGGTCACTGAGGTAAAGTTATTTAGATCATAACTGACAATCCGTCATGCAGAGATGCACATATACAATGTTTCAAGATAACGAATATCAGCAAAAAATATGTTAATTCAAAACAAGAAAATGCATGGAATCAAACATTCACATTGTTGTAGTTTGTACTCAATAATGTTAGTTTACTTTATATTATGTGCCCTCTAATACAACATGGTGTCAGAAGTGGCGAAAATTAAAGAAAATATATAGAGACTTGAACAGACATTGTCCAACAGCCGTGATTAAGCATCCAAATATTTCAATATGGCTATGAGTTTACAAGGGCTGCCTACACCCAGCATGGATTGGCATTCGGATGACACACCTAGAGCATTTGCCAAGTTCAAGGAGTTAGTAAAACTGCTACTCGAGGGACCTCTGGAGTCAATTGGTGAAGAGATAC
This sequence comes from Streblospio benedicti, assembly GCA_019095985.1. NCBI lineage: Eukaryota > Metazoa > Annelida > Polychaeta > Spionida > Spionidae > Streblospio > Streblospio benedicti. The sequence goes on along the minus strand of CM032660.1, from coordinate 60,878,371 downwards.
AAGTCAAATACCTATTACTATGGGTCGGGGAAGAAGGTAGAGATTTAGTAAAAACATGGAACCTCAGTGCAGAGGATGCAAAAAAGCTAGATTCATACTGGTCAAGATTTGAAGACTATGTCAAACCAAAAAGTAATTTTCGAATTGCAAGATACAAGCCCAGGGCATGCAAACAAGACGCTGGTGAATCAATCGACGCTTTTGTCAAGAGAATACGTATAATTGCCGTTGAATGCAAATATAGAACTGACACTTTGCAAGAGCAAATCATTGACACACTGATATTTGGTACCACATCAGAACGAATACAATCCAAGTTATTACAAAAGGAAGAAAATCTTACTCTAGATCAGGCCCTTGATATCGCCAGAATAGAAGAAGCTACACATAAACAGATTGATGATTTACATGGCAAATCAATTCATGTCTTGCACACAGACCCAAGGGTCCAAGGACAACGCCCAAGACGACCAAACCAGACACTACAAAACAAAGGCTGCTACAACTGTGGGACCGTACATGACAGGAATCCTGATACATGCCCAGCAAAGAGCGCAAAATGCCTTTTCTGTGGTAAGCTTAACCACTGGAACCGTGTATGTTTTGCCAAGAAAAACCAAGAACGTAGTCAAACAAACACAAGCCCTCAAGGACAAAACCAAAGACAGAACCAAACAAGTGTGAACGAGATACAAACAGAACAACTGGAACAGTCTCAACCTCTCGACCTCTATTTTAACGCATTATACGTTCATGGGATGAGCCACGAAAGCAGAAAAGAAGAAGAAACAACTTGGCATATTGACTTGCCAATACAGCTACAAACGTCACCCATACATGTAACATGCAAAATAGACACTGGCGCCGAGGGCAATGTAATGCCTCTGTCCATGTTTGAAAAACTGGCAGAGATTGACAGACAACATGGTGTTTCACCAACCTAGATAACACCCTCCAATGTGCGCATCTCTGCTTTTGGGGGTAGCACAGTAGAACTGGTGGGTATGTGCAATATGACAATAACACACAAGGACAAAACAGAAGCTGTGACATTTTACATCGTGAAGCCTGAAGGACCAGTGATTTTGGGGCTTCCTACGTGCCGGGCGCTTGGGCTAGTTACCCTGAACTACATGATAAATACAGCCCACACCGGATCAAGCTCATCCAGTCGTACCATTGGCGACCCACAAGCACGTAAGCAGATCCTTGAAACATTCAGTGATGTCTTTGAAGGCATTGGATCTTTTGAAGGTGACTACCACATCACAGTAGACCCAAATGTCCCACCGGTGATACACCCACCTCGACGTATTCCATTCGCCTCCGAGATGGCCTGGAAGGAAGAGCTCAATTCACTTGTGGAGAAGGGCATCCTAAGTCCTGTTACTCAACCCACTGATTGGGTGAACTCATTTGTTTGTGTCACTAAGCCTAGTGGCAAGATTCGCTTATGTCTGGATCCAAAAGACCTGAATAAGGCAATAAAGCGACCACATTACTATACACCAACGTTTGAAGACATACTCCCAAAGCTCAGTGGAGCTCGTTGGTTCTCCATACTCGACGCCGCAGTGGGTATTGGAACATTGCACTTGATGAAGAAAGCTCCTTGTTTACAACCTTCAATACCCCATTTGGACGCTATAAGTACAATAGACTACCATTTGGCCTCAATGTAGCCCAAGATGTATTCCAAAAGAAAAAATAGATGAAACATTCGGAGATATACCAGGATGCTTCGGTATTGCTGATGACCTTGTCATTGCTGGTTGGAGAGAGGACGGACAGACCATGACGAAACTCTACACACTGTACTCCAGCGGGCTAGGAACACTGGCACACGTTTCAACGACGAAAAGATGGTTGTGCAATGTAATCAAATCACATTCTTTGGCCATGTTATTGGAGAAGATGGGGTGAAGCCAGACCCAAATAAGATTGACGCAATCGAAAACATGAAGCCACCCAAAGATGTTACGCAACTACAAACCATTCTGGGCATGGTCAATTACCTTTCCCGCTTCTCTCCCCGGCTAGCTGCACTTACAGCACCACTACGAGACCTCTGTAAGAAGGATAACGAGTTTATATGGGGCCCAGAACATGACCAGGCATTTATGAATGTGAAGACAGAGATAACGTCTGTACCAAACTTGCAATATTATGACAGCCAGAAACCACTAACACTGCAGGTCGATGCATCACTTCAAGGAATTGGCGCAGCACTCATACAAGACAAAGGGCCCGTAGCCTTTGCCAGTAAAGCGATGACCGACACAGAACAACGCTACTCCAACATCGAGCGCGAAATGCTGGCAATAGTCTTTGGGTTGGAAAGGTTCCACCATTATGTGTATGGACGCAAAGTGCGGGTGGAAACTGATCACAAGCCGCTGGAGGCAATCGTAAAGAAAAACCTGCACAATGCCCCTCCACGCATAGCCCGAATGCTACTACGAATTCTATGCTATGACATCGAAATTGTATACGTACCTGGACCAGACGTTCCCCTTGCAGATGCCCTATCCCGCATTGATCCCTGCAAAACAGGCGCAATACCAGGGCTAGACATCTCAGCGCATGAACTTCATGACCACATCAATGCCAGCCCAACACGCATCGCACAGTTGAAAGAGGAGACCAACAAAGACCCAGATCTAGAACTACATGCCTTACGGAATATGATACATGTTGGATAGCCAACACAAAGAATCGACTGCCCAGAGCAACTGAGAGAATATTGGAACTATAGAGATGAACTAGCAATTGCCGATGGAATAATCCTAAAAGGGACAAGATTCATTGTTCCAAAGTCGCTCCAAGAGGACGTACTAAAGCAGCTACATTATGCACATCAAGGTGTAGAAAAAAGTCAGCAGCGCGCCAAGGCTTCCGTATTTTGGAAGGGCATCAATGACGATATAGAACGTACAGTTAGACTGTGCCCTACATGTCAAAGACACCAAAATGCACCCAGTAAAGAGCCTCTCATGCATATGGATGTACCTCCCCATCAATGGCACACATTGGGAACCGACTTATTCTACTTGGACAGACAAGATTACCCTCTTGTCACTGATTATTACAGTAAATTTCCGTTGTAAGAAAACTCACACAGACATCATCCAGGAGCATTATTGCACAGCTCAAGGGTATATTCGAAGAGCAAGGCATTCCCAAGAAGCTCATCAGCGATAATGGACCCCAATATGCATCACATGAATTTCAACAATTTGCTACTGAGTGGAAATTTGAACATGTGACCTCGTCACCTTTATACCCGCAGTCCAACGGGTTTATCGAGAGGATGGTGCAGACTGTAGAACATACCCTCACCAAAGCAAAAGAGACTGGGTCGGACCCTCATATGGCAATGCTTTGTCTGCGCACCACACCAATAGACCATAACACACCTGCACCCTGCGAGCTGCTGAATGGAAGAAGATATCAATCCAATGTACCAGCAGTGTCCTCCGTAAATGCAGGAACTGGTTACAACGCCACACTTCAACGCTCACAAGACAAATATAAGTCATATTTTGATACACATTCAAAAGCTCTGCCTCCATTACATGTGCAAGAAGATGTACGTGTGTTTGACCGACACGAAAACCTGGAACCCCGGTCGAGTAGTGGGAATCGCAGACACTCCAAGATCATATCACGTTCGTACAGCCAACGGGTCATACAGGCGCAACAGGCGCCACATACGGAAGACAGGTGAGCAGTTTGATCAGTTTGAACAAGGCAACACCACCACTGGCCCACCAGCGGACAATGACATGGAGGACCTGGAACCTGTGACAACGACTGAGTCTGAGACACCTGCTGCTACACCAGATACCACGGCTTCACCAAGGCCACCATTAAGGCGGTCAAGCAGGCTGACTAAGCCACCAGATCGCCTTGGTTTTTAATATAATCTTAATATAATATTATAAGGAACACTTGAACTGAACAGGGGAGATGTTGTAGTTTGTACTCAATAATGTTAGTTTACTTTATATTATGTGCCCTCTAATATTCGCAGTGTATAAAGTGTATATATGTTCAGACTCTGTATTGTGTATTATATGTTTGTACTGTATCTTTTTCATATGTATTTTAATGTACTGGCAGACTTCCTAGAATAAAGACATGAAAAACAAATGAACCTCTGTATAGAGAGTACTAGAGACCACCTCTCTATTGAGACCACTTTACAATAGGCCCAAATGTGGTCCTAATAGAGAAGTTCTGCTGTACATTGTATGGCCATATGGGCAATTCACTTGTGGTGTCAGTGTTAATTTGGTAGAGGTTGAAGATACTATGAAAATTAGGCCTTTACCACACAATGTAGCACGGTAAATGTAAGCATATACATTAGCATCCTTTCTTGAGTACGGGGAGGGTGATTTTCCACAGTCGGGTTGGGTATATATGCTCTATATAAATTCATAGATAACACTACTAAAACTATATTTTGTTGTTGCCTTCACGTTTCATATAGATTCAATGTATTGTTTTAAACAACAATATTAAGATCCCCTATTCTGGCATAAACCACATTCAAGACACCCCAATTCACAGACACCCCGCCCCCCAAATTGGACGCACCATCGCATACTCCTCTACTGTATTTTAGCGAAAAGTGGACCCTACTAGCGATTTCAGTTACATTTGCGTTTTCGCAATATTTAGCGTTGCGTTCTGACGTAAAAATGTCTGCAACCCGACTCCCGTGCGTTTGCGAGGAATACTACTTTTGCGATGCGATCTTGGAGCTGCGAACGTTTATGCGACAGGCCCCTGGATGTTCGAGGCTGTATATTTAATTTCAGAGGAATTCCTAGGGTTTTGTAAAATACCTTATATCTATTAGAGCTAGAGGCTGTCACAATTGTACTTGCACTTCAACTTTGTACTTGATATATGTTTGACATGAAAGGGTTTAAAAAAACTTTTAGATATAAGGTCTTTTGAAAGATTAACGTTATAGGTGCACAGGCATATGTCAGGTGAGTGCACGCTAATGTGAGTGAAGAATGCCCTTCACTACAGTACCAAGTGTTGTATTCTCCCAATATAGCGAGAAAAGCAATTTAGTATGACTATGATTAAAATGACCTGGTGTGCTAGTAAATTCGCTCAAGCACCATACAAATGAATTGTGATTGTAAACACCCACATTATAACATGTATTTAGAAACATACCCAGCCCCTACGGCCAAATGTTTCATCATCGTGACCACGCCCAGGACGAGGTTGGTCACAGGGTTGTATGCAATGTACTGATGAGATTGCAGGAATAGACAGACGGTTCATAATTGCGTCGAACTTGCAGTCATTAGTTTCTTTTTTACCCTGTTACATACATGTAACTAATCATTGATAATTGTGCAATAATCATAATTACAATGCTTTGTAACTTGCCTTTCACCATAAATATTTTTTCCCGCGGATGTAGACAATGTGATATTTTTAAAGATTTAGTTTGTTCAATGTGATATTCATTACTGAAAACATGATAAAATTCACGAATCGTATAATGTATTGGAGCTTTCACATTGTAATTTTTCAATGTGGAAAATCGGAGTGGTAAAGTGGAAGATGTTTTTCTCCCTTTTTCAATGCGGCTATAGACTGAAAAACCTTTTCCAATTTGGTTCCAGTCTGTGTGGAAAGGTGAAAATATGAAGTCAACTGTATATGGGTTTTTCACCACTCTAGAATCTCTTGTGGGCTTATTTTATGTCGATGAATAGTTTTCTGATTTGGAAAATGTGAAAAACCGATGAACTATAGGAATTAGATTTATCATTTATATGTTTTTTTTTCACCACTCAAAAATATCGCTTTGGCTTATTGTGGGTCATTAAACAGTCTGCCAATGAAAAAAGTTGCGAAGGAGAAAAATTGGGGAAAAATCCAATTTCAAATCTACCACTCAAGACTCCCATCTTATGTGGACACTCCTCACCTCTCTCGTTTGCTATTTCTCGTATGTATCATGTATGAAGCAGGCCTGTGTTTTTAGAACACCTGTTTCATGCAAACAGTTTCCATCTCCTGCAGGTGTACACATAAGACAGGTTCCGCTGTATTGCAATTTGGACTATCAAATGCTCAACGTATACGATTATTCTATCTATACTAGCTTATAATAAATCAATCCTTTGAATTAATAAACAAAAGACATCAACTGCATCTTCAGTGTATGCAATCCATCAAATCTGTTCACCTGATCTCAATTTGAAGATACCCTTAAAGTGCATAGACACCCCTTAAAGTGCATATTCCATTTGAACACAATATATGTCATCATAATAGGTTGCCATCTGTTTAACTTAATACAACACGTACATTGTGGTTCATAATTCACAAGGTCACTACTCTACAGAATCTATACATTAAATTTGTGATGGAGCTGACAGATGCATTTAATTGATGCATACATTGTTGGGCCTTTTGAATACAAAATGGACACAAAAACCGCCTATCAGAACTATTCATTCAGTACCTTTGGCCCGTGAGGATACGGATATAATACGAAATTCCGTCTCAATTGACCATCAACTACGTTTGCGCGAGTCAGTCACCCTGAATATCAAGGGCTCAATATATTGCTCAAAACTTGCTTTTGAGCTCCTGCCAGACCAGGAACTGATATTACATAGAGTTGAGTCAGTAGGCCCTATTACATAATTAGTCACATATGAATAATGGAATCTTCTTAGATACGGGAGTCCGTACATGTAGTGGCAACCTTATATAGATGTCAACAGTCATTATTAACAAAATTCAGATTGAAAAAGAGTTTCATTTCCTAAGCAACTGTGATCTAAATAGAGATACCTGTACATTGTACTGTTTTCAGACGCAATAGTTGTACACGTATGTGATGATTTTCATCATATATGTATGTTTGTGTACCAAAAGTGAAATCAAATCTAACTCCGGTTGGTGCAAAAGGTCTGTTGGAATGAATACTAGTATAGGCAATATTTGAGCTTAGACAATACACCTGTAGGATGTGTATGAGTGGTTCACGATACCCCACATTTCACTGTTTGCCAGTGTATTTCATACATCCCATTTTAGTATAACACCCAAAACCCGGACAACTTCAACCCTGATGTTCTTAAGAAGTAATTATACTAAGTTAAACCACTGGTCTTCATATTCAACTTCGAGTTTCGAGTCTTCCATTGATAATTTTTGTTCAGATCTCTCAATTGGTTCATCAGGTGAAGTCATAAATACTTCTGGTTCAGTGCGACAAGGTTGGGTTTTGGACCGTTCAAAACCTCTTTCCGCCAGACGGGTGGCAGAAACATGGCAAAAACTGTCCAAAACCCCTTGCAACCAGCAGAAACTGACGGAAACTAGCATAAACATTCGGAAACCCTCTAATGGCTATAAAATGGTGCAACTGTGTTTTTTTCCCAATTACGTACCAGAAAAGAAACATGTGTGTGAGATTCCATTCAAATTTAAAGATATATCATAGTTTTATTGTTTGTCGTAATTATGATCAATTATGATGAAATAATCACTCATTTACAAAAAATAGCCCCACCACATAAACAATTTTATTTTTCAAAAAAAAAAATTTTTTAAATATTTTTTTAACAAAAAATGTTCAGAAATATTAGCATATCTTTAGGTACATACATAGAAACAGTCAGCCACATGTAACTTATGTAAATTCTGTGGTTCTATCTTAGATTATTTATCAACGTCGCCCCAGCCTTCTTTTTTCATTTTGTGACCTTGTATTCAAGCAATTGATGAAAATTTTCTGACATCCATATTTGAAATTGTGTTTTCTTCTGCCATGAACGATATAACAATAGGTACAAGATTTTACCAATTTTATGCCATAATCCAATGTTGTCAATCCATTTTCAAAGTGTTGACACAACAAAGATGTTTATTCCATTGATTGGATGATAACTGTATCTACCACCTCTCTTTTTAAAATGTTAATTCAACAGAAAACTATTTATGCAATTTCTTGAAATCTTCAAATATTATGAAATTAATACGCAGTAATACTTGCTGAAATACTGAAATAAGGTCCGAGGTACAGTGCAACCTGTCTATGTAGGCACCTTTATATTTAGGAGACCTGTATTGTATGAACACATTTCTCTTCTCCAATTACTGCAATGCCACATTAAAAACCTCTCTGTTCAGGACATCTGCCTTACATGGACAATTTTCATTTTTTACAAGGCTATCCACATGGGATAGGTTCTACTGTATTTCATTGTACTACTTAATGGCTTTAATAATCCCTCAGACTATTTCACTTGAATAATACAGAAAAACCACAAGAGTGCAGTGAGGCATTAATAAAGTCTAATGCGAGGCTACCAACATTTCAATGAATCACATATTGGTTTGTCTGATTATCTGTTGGGTTTGATAATTATCATCCTCCAATTTTTGTATTGCTCTTTACATACTAAACAAAGTTAAAGATATGTGCTTGTTCCTTGAATCAACTTATCATGATACATATAATTTTGTTATATTTTTTGATCAGTATGATGTCATGTTTTCTGGAGCCTACCAAAAGTAGTCCGAATCTCCTTCATGAATATTCTCACACATAATGAACTACTAATGAGCTGTGGAAAGGCCATTTTGTAATATCTGTCATAAAAGCTAGAATCATATTTGAAATTGAATTGAATTACTATTTTTGCATTAAAAGGATATATTTAAAAATTCTAAGGCTGGGGCGATTTAAAGAAATATCTCCTCTGTACGAGAGATGTGTTTCTATCTAATGACACACTATCAGTGGTTCAGTATATGTACCTAAACATGTGGTCATTATTTCACAAAAAATGCCTTTTAAAAACATTTAAAAAAAATTCACTTCTGAAAAAAATTGAGAAAAATTCTTAAATCATGTTATAACAATGATTATGAAAATCATCCCTATTAACTAAAAATTAGAAAAGTAAACAAATGTTCTGGGCTTCCCCTTTAAGATGTTGTCTAAAGGTCTGTAGCTGTGTACGACTATGGAATGTGAATGACTTACAAACAATTTATAGTATATGTATTGTTAGGACTAAAACCAACTTCAATCAGGTCAAAGCCTAGTTACAGCAACAAACCCAATAGAGAACAACTCCTCACCATGTTGTAGCATTAATACGAAGCCACCTTGGCTTTAAAAATGTCAAAAGTCAATTAATTAGTAATCAAATTTTAGAAATGTTGGAAATTTTGCAATGACTTGTTTCAAGTGGATTAAATTGAATTTGTAAATTCATATTGTTATCATAGAAATATTTGATAAATTCGACCAATAGGGTTTCTTCTGCTGTCTAATTGTATTACTATTTGTATTATATATATTTATTTACATTAACAAATTCTATTAACAAAGGGTCTATATGTTGTCCTGTGTTAAAGACACAACAGCTTTTAATTATTGATAAATCCAATGATAAAACTGCAAATTTAAAGTTTCTGCCACAAATAGTCTCTGCTGGGTGTACAAAAGAGATACATTTGCACAAACAAGGTTTTCACCGGCTGTCCAAAATAGTTCTTTGTACGGATCTTATATAGTTGTACAAGAATATAATGGTATAATGCTACATGGATATAATGGTAATGATAAAACTATCAGAGTTTTGAAGTTTCTGGAAGGTTTCTGCCACATATATGCTTTCCGACATGATAGAAAGTACAGGGGTAGAAAGTATTTCAGCCAGAGGGTTTTAACTGCGTTTTTACCACCTGGGTCTTCGGTACCAGCGGAGTGGCTCTCTGGTCTTGGTTGCAGGTTTAGATTTTTGTTCAAACCTTTTAATTGGTTCATCAGGTTTAGTCAAGAAAACTTCTGGTTCAGTGCGTAATTGTGGCTCTCCCACCATAGTAGAAGGTTCAAATATTTTTTCCGAAATCTCAATCGTTTCATCAGGTGTAGTCCAGGCCACTTCTGGCTCAGTGTGATGAAGTGGCTCTCCAAACCAAGTAGCAGAACTGTCAATCGGTTCATCAGGTGTAGTCCAGGCCGCTTCTGGCTCAGTGAGGTATAGTGGCTCTCCAAACCAAGTAGCAGAACTGTCAATCGGTTCATCAGGTGTAGTCCAGGCCGCTTCTGGCTCAGTGAGGTATAGTGGCTCTCCAACCCAAGTAGCAGAACTGTCAATCGGTTCATCAGGTGTAGTCCAGGCCGCTTCTGGCTCAGTGAGGTATAGTGGCTCTCCAACCCAAGTAGCAGAACTGTCAATCGGTTCATCAGGTGTAGTCCAGGCCGCTTCTGGCTCAGTGATATAGTGTCAATCGGTTCATCAGGTGTAGTCCAGGCCGCTTCTGGCTCAGTGAGGTATAGTGGCTCTCCAACCCAAGTAGCAGAACTGTCAATCGGTTCATCAGGTAGTCAGTCAGTTTGGATATAGTGGCTCCAACCAGGCAATCGGTTCATCAGGTGTAGTCTTCAGTTTGGTATAGTGGCTCTCCAACCATAGTAGCAGAACTGTCAATCAGGTGTTCATAGTGTGATGGGTGTAGTCATAGTGGCTCTCCAACCATAGCCTACTTCTCAGGGTTCAGTTTGATATAGTGGCTCTCCAACCATAGTGGCAGAATTGTCAATCGGTTCATCAGGTGTAGTCATGCCTACTTCTGGTTCAGTTTGATATAGTGGCTCTCCAACCATAGTGGCAGAACTGTCAATCGGTTCATCAGGTGTAGTCATGCCAGCTTCTGGTTCAGTTTGATATAGTGCCTCTCCAACCATAGTAGCAGAACTGTCAATCGATTCATCAGGTGTAGTCATGCCTTCTTCTGGTTCAGTTTGATATAGTGGCTCTCCAACCATAGTAGCAGAACTGTCAATTGGTTCATCAGGTGTAGTCATGGCCTTCTTGTTCTTCTTGTTCATGCCTCAATGGGTTCATCCTGGTTCAGTTTGATATAGTGGCTCTCCAACCATAGTAGCAGAACTGTCAATCGGTTCATCAGGTGTAGTCATGCCTACTTCTGGTTCAGTTTGATATAGTGGCTCTCCAACCATAGTGGCAGAATTGTCAATCGGTTCATCAGGTGTAGTCATGCCTACTTCTGGTTCAGTTTGATATAGTGGCTCTCCAACCATAGTGGCAGAACTGTCAATCGGTTCATCAGGTGTAGTCATGCCAGCTTCTGGTTCAGTTTGATATAGTGCCTCTCCAACCATAGTAGCAGAACTGTCAATCGATTCATCAGGTGTAGTCATGCCTTCTTCTGGTTCAGTTTGATATAGTGGCTCTCCAACCATAGTAGCAGAACTGTCAATTGGTTCATCAGGTGTAGTCATGGCCGCTTCTTGTTCAGTTTGATATAGTGGCTCTCCAACCATAGTAGCAGAACTGTCAATCGGTTCATCAGGTGTAGTCATGCCTGCTTCTGGTTCAGTTTGATATAGTGGCTCTCCAACCATAGTTGCAGAAGTCAAGGTTCAAAGGTGTATCATGTTCTGGTTGGTTTCAGTTTGATCATCTGGTGTAGTCAGTGGCTCTCAACCTCTGTTTATCAGGTGTAGTCATGCCCACTTCTGGTTCAGTGAGGTATAGTGGCTCTCCTACCATAGTAGCCTCCAAAGCAGTTCAAGTGTTTGTTTCATGAACTCTGGTTCAGTTTGATATAGTGGTTCAGTAGCAGAACTGTCAATTGGTTCATCAGGTGTAGTCATGCCAGCTTCTGTTCAGTTTGCCTCCAACCATAGTAGCAGAACTGTCAATCGGTTCATCAGGTGTAGCTTCTCATAGTGGCTCTCCCAACCATGTAGCAGAAGGATTGGTACATATGTTCAGGCTCTCATTTTGTCTGCTCCAACCAAAGTAGGAATAAATCAGGTGTAGTCATGGTTCAGTGAGGTTACTAATCAAAAATAGTGTTTTCAAAGAACTTCTCATATCCAGAAGGATGTTCAATGATTCCACAACTACATAGCCATGAGAAGGAGGATACATATGGAGGCTCTCATTTTGTCTGCTGAAAACAAAGTGGAATAAATGTCATTACTAATCAAAAATAGTGCTTCAAATATAATCATATCCAGGATGTTATGATTCCACAACTACAGATCTAGACTCAAAGTCACTGTATACTCTATTTATGTGCTCAAAGCCGTTGGAAATAAATTGATATTTTGGTAAATGGTATTATACACATGCATTATGAAAAAGAATCTGTTGTGTATTCGTCTGTTCACTTTTATTCACGTCGTTTGGTTAAAGATATACAAGCGGAAATGTGTCTAATTGTCAGAAAATCTTAAAATGCGTGCAGATACACATCATAAATGTCTGATGCTTTGGTATGCAGCATATGGTCTCATTTGGTTTGTATTTTTCTGTTTCTGCTGTGCTGCTTTCGAAAATTGATCAAAAATATGAAAATACCTGATAGTTGGTCCAAAGCCTTGTGTTTGTTTCATTTGTATACATGTATGTATGTGTGTGTTCATTTCGGGCACTATGCCAATCAAAGTGTGTTTTTCACAGTGCCATTTTTGGAACATTTTCAACATTGTTAGCAATAGCTTTGCTAATGCTTGACGGAGAAACTATTCAAGCAATGTACAATGCTTATATGCTTACAGAACATTAACTGTGTCCGATGTTGGCACTTTGCCATTTAAGTTTACCTTCCCGAAAACCATTTCAAAATTTTATTTCATTTTATCCTTTCACTATAGTTTCGATACTGTTTGAAACATCACCATCAAATTTGCATAATGGCTATATTAGATTTAAAATGCTCAGAGAGCACAGCATTACCAGAACAATGTCAACTCATGGGCAATGGATATTTACTTTAGCCATGTTTAGAAGGCTCATGCAATCCAATGCCAAGACCATAGGTGTATGATGAATTGCATATCAAATAAGACTTTTTTCATCTTTAATGCTTTGATTGCAAAGTCAAGATCTTTATTGCCCATGAGTTAATGTTGTTCTAGCAATGCTGTGCTCTCTGAGCACTGTTGATATATGTTGCAATGCTCGACAGCTAATGCATCATTGTTCCAAATGAAATATCTAAAATATCAACCTGTATGACAGGTTGATATCTAAAATATCAACCTGTATGGCAGGTTAACATAGAAAATATCAACCTGTATGTCAAATGTAGGTCAAAAATATCAACCGGTATATCAAATGTAGGCCAAAAAATCTATGTCTCACACACCGCCCGGGGTTAGTGTCTAATATAGCAAACTCCAGCAGACAATGGAAAAACAACACCGCCATGCTTATGCTAAAGTTTATATGTAGGTCGATAGCCTAAGTTACAGGATTACATCTGTAATGCGGTGTATACGCAGTTCAGTGGTATTATTGTACAAATTCTTGTTTGTCATGTAGTCCATATTATGTGATCATTTTGTATGTGTTAAGAGGGAAGCCTAATACATTTTCATCAATTAGGGAAAAAATTCTCATAATCATAATTATTACATCATTCATTTACAAAAAATAGCCCCACCAGATAAACAATTTTTTTTCCAAAAAACATTGTTTAAATATTTTTAAACACAAAATGTTCAGAAATATAGGCATATCTTTAGGTACATAAATAAAAACAGTCAGCCACATGTTTTCATCTGCCATGAACGATGTTACAATAGGTATAAGATTTTACTAAGTTTATGCCATAATCCAATGTTGTCAATCCTTTTTAAAGTGTTGATACAATAAGGATGTTTATTCCATTGATTGGATTATAACTGTATCTAACATTTCTTTTTATAGAATATTAATTCAACAGAAAACTACTTATGCAATTTCTTGAAATCTTCAGATATCATGAAATATGTTGGTATCATGAAATTAATACTCAGTAATACTTGTTGAAATGAGGTCCGATGTACAGTGAAACGTGTCTATGTAGGCACCTCTATATTTATGAGACCCGTATTGTATGAACACATTTCTCTTCTCCAATTACTTCAATGCCATATTGAGAAACTCTCTGTTCAGGACATCTGCACTACATGGACAATTTTCATTTTTACAAAGGTCTCCATATATGATAGGTTCTACTGTATTTCCTTATATTTCCTCAGAATTGGGCAGAGATTCGCAGTCACCTGGATACCCAAGTAAAAAAACACCCTTCAGACTAGTCTTAAAGAGCGCAATACCAAGCCATTCTGGAGATTCATCAAGAGTCGAAGACAGGATAACGCTGGAGTGGCCCCCCTATTGGAGAGAGGAAAGTTGTATCAAGACAGTGAAGGCAAAGCTCAGGTTCTCAATAGACATTTCAGCTCAGTTTTCACGAGGGAGGATCTATCATCAGTGCCAAGCTTGTTTGGACCTAACTATCCTAACATAGCTCACCTATGCATAACTGATTCTGGTATCATAAAGGTCTTAATGTGAATAAACCTGCCGGTCCTGACTCAATTGCCTGCAGGGTACTTTGTGAACTGGCTGACGAGTTGGGTCCTGTACTAACACTTTTATTCAGACAATCAATCCAGGAAGGTATACTACCCAGTGAATGGAAAACTGCATTCGTCACTACTATTTTCAAAAAGGGCCGACTCAACCAAGCTTCAAACTATCAACCAGTTTCCCTCACGTGTGTATGTTGCAAGTTGCTTGAACATGTCATCTGCAAACATATCATGTTACACCTGCACGCATGGCATCTTAACACCAAGGCAACATGAGTTCCTCTCCTTGCACGCATGCGAATCGCAACTCATCATCACGTTGAATGACTTTGTACGTGCCTGGGATGAAGGCACACAGCTCGATGACACAGTGCTTGACCTGTCAAAAGCCTTCGACAAGGTCCCTCACCAGGCCCTGCTGGGCAAACTGCAGCACTATGGTATCCAGGGAAATGTTCATTCATGCATCACAGACTTCCTCTCATGCAGAACTCAGAGGGTGATTGTCGACGGTGCACACTTTGAATGGGAGGACATAGTCTCTGGAGTCCCCCAAGGCACAGTATTGGGGCCGTTGCTTTTTCTTCTGCACATAAACGATCTCACGTCCATAGTCTCTTCTGAGGTGAGATTATTTGCAGATGACAGTCTTGTTTATAGACGTATCAGATCACAGCATGAACTCCAAAAAGATCTTGATAATCTCTACAGATGGGCAGAGACATGGGATATGGAATACAACCCAACTAAGTGCAACACCATGACTGTAAAGAGAGGGAGGACACAATTGAACCACATCTATAGTTTAAATGGTCACCCTCTGTTAGAAGTTCAGGATGCCATATATCTTGGCATAACGATTAGCAATAGCCTCAAATGGACCTCACACATACAAACACTGATACGAAGGTAAACCGAACCTTTAGGATTCTTACATAGAAACCTAAGATCATGCCCAAAGAAACTTAAAGCCACAGCCTACCTAGCTCTGATACGACCACTGCTTGAGTACTCATGTGCAGCATGGGACCCATATCTGAAAGGGGACATCCAAGCCATAGAGAAGATACAGCGAAGAGGAGCCCATTTTGTCTTGAACCAAAATTTTGTCTTGAACCAAAACAAACACAACTACACGAGTATCTCTACTGCGATAAAGGATCTCAACTGTCCAGAACTCAGTGAGAGACGGAGGCAGCAGAGACTGACAATGATGTTTAAAGTCATGAATGGTCTGGTGGCCATTACAGCAAATGTGTATGTGAACAGGTCAACATTCAGGACTAGGTCAACAAATTCAGTGAGACTTGACCAACTCAGAGTTCACACTGACATTCACAAATATTCATTTTTCCCTAGGACCATAGTTGATTGGAATTCACTTACTGATAACATAGTCACCAGCCCAACACTTGACACTTTTAAAAATAGATTAAAATCTTATCATTAACTGTACCTTGCACTCGCCGTGCAACGCAACCTCATCCTAATCATACTCATTATTGAGTGCTAGGATTATTTAAAAGAAGAAGAAGAAGACCTAATGGCTTTAATAATTCCCCCAGACTATTTTACTTGAATAATACAGAGAAACCACAACCATAGGAAATTTACTGAAAAGGCGTACTTCCTCCAAAATCTAGATATATAAGAGACAGACAATGAATATAAATGACATCACTTTTATAAAATAAAAAAGAACCCCGTAATTTCTACAAAAATGTAATGTTAAAAGTAACACTAAACATCTTTCAATAGGGGAATGACTGTATTCCAAGAGTGCAGTGAGGCATTAATAAAGTCTAATGAGAGACTACCTACATTTCACAAATATATTGGTTTGTCTGATGATCTGTTGGGTTTGATAATTATCATCCTCCAATTTTTATTGCTCTTTACATACTAAACAACGTTAAAGATTTGTGCTTGTTCCTGTAATAAACTTTTCATGATGCATATAATTTTGTTATATTCTTTGATCAATGTGATGTGATGTTTTCTGAGCCAAAAGCCAAACCAAAAGTAGTCTGGAATCTCCTTCATGAATATTCACACTTTTAATGAACTACTAATGAGCTGTGGAAAGGCCATTTTGTAATATCTGTCATAAAAGCTAGAATCATATTTGAAATCACTATTTTTGCGTTAAAAGAATATATTTAAACATTCTAAGGCTGGGGCGATTTAAAGAAATATCTCCTCTATGCAAGAGATGTGTTTTTATCTAATGACACACTATCAGTGGTTCACTGTATATTCATAAAGATGTGGTCATTATTTCACAAAAAATGCATTTTAAAAACATTTTATTTTTTATTTACTTCTGAAAGAAAATGAGAAAAATTCTTAAATCATGTTATACCAATGTTTTTGAAAATCATCAATATCAACTAAACATTAGAAAAGTAAAAAAAATGTTCTGGGCTTCCCCCCTTAATAAGCATGTACTCCCGTCTGAGAGTCATATATATACTGGGCAGACGGGTACATCGGTGTATTTGGTTGTAAGCAGTATGCAAGTATAGAGTTTATGGCAGAGAGTATGGACTTGCGAAATACCATTTGGATATGAATAAAACTTCAAGAAGTTTAGTGAATGTCTTAGTGTCTCTGCATTGTCTCCAATCAGCTCTACAATACACATCTCATCGGCAACGGACGTGTAACATGATGGCAGCAATGGGATATATTTGATATATTGATCGGTGTTCCTTGTACTGAATTTAGAGGTGTAATAGCAATAGCAATGTGTATGGATCAACAGCTAAGGATCATGACTTTAGCATTGCATAAACTTATGCAAAGTGCACATCAAAATGGATTGGTTTTTACACTGACTTGAAAAGTGTTTAATTAGGCTAGCCAAACTCCAATTGTAAACAAAGTGGAGTCGATCGCGATCCCCAGCGGAGGCTGGGCCGCGAGCTGTGCTGATTCGCGGCGCCACGAGACGGAGCTCGAGACGCGCGACGGACAACTGACTCCTGGCGATGTTGGTTCCCTTACTACTCCTCATTGTGTTAAATGGTACCCCATGTACTGGGTGAGAGCCTGGTGCCTACCAAGCCGGGTTTCACGATGGGCCCCTACATGGAGGGGACTTCGCACTGGTGCTGACACGCAACGATCAGGGCGTCCCCTTTACGAAGCCACGCGGTCCCAGGTGCAGTGAGGAGGGGGCTAGCCCCGTCATTTTTTACATACATCACTGACTTTCATTTCACAATTATTTGGTATGATCTGGAATGAGTCAAGAATGAAGTCTGATCCCAAGAATAAATCCAGAAAAAAAACTAAAAATGCATCTGAATTGTTATACTTTCTAGAATTGGTGAATTATCTTGCACCCTTTATTCCAAACCTTAGTGACAAAGGCAAATTTGTAAGGCAACTCACCAAAAAGCCAGCAGTGTTTGAATGGACAGCAGAATATAACAAGTGTTTTGAAGAGTAAAAAAAGCATATTCACAAAGACTTAAATATTTCAATTCACATAAGGAATCATCCCTTGAGCTGGATGCCAGTTTGTCAGGATTGGGATATCCCCTGATTCAGAATAACAGACCGATTGCTTATGCCAGCAAGTCCAACTGAAACAAGATATGCTAACATTGAACGGGAACTTTTGGACATTGTGTTTGCCTTAGAAAAGCTCTAAACTTATGTTTATGGTAAACATATTAATATTTACAGTGACGATAAACCTCTTGAAACAATAGTTACCAAGCATAGGAGTTACTAATAAGTTACTCTACTACTCACAATTCAACAACACACTGACGTTGGAGGACGTTGAAACCAAGGAGCCCCCATGGGTTCCCCGGTTTCACCAGCAGTTGTGGACCTTGTGATGGAAGCCTTTGAAGAAAGAGCTCCCCGCAACCCTCCAGTGGTTCCGTCAGTTTGGTATCGGTATGCTGATGATACGTTCACAGTCTTGCCTCAGAACCAAATAGAGGAGTTCTCCAGATACTTGAACTCTCTAAGCAAGACTATCCAGTTCACCATAGAAGGCGAAGTGAACAACAAACTAGCGTTTTTAGACACTCATATCGAGAGGAAAGAGGATGGTTCCTTGAAAGTTTGTGAAAACCCACACACATGGACCAGTACCTTAATTGGGATTCCAACCATCATCTTGAACATAAACGGTCAGTTGTTCGTACTCTCCTGAGAAGAGCCGAGCATCTTGTTACGGAGGAGGAAGATCGTCAACAAGAAGTGAACCATGGGAAGAAAGTTCTGAAAGTGAATGGCTACAAACACTGGTCTTTCAAGATACCGACCAAGAAGAAAAAGGAAGAACCCCCAGACACAGGTGATAGTGGGAAGAAGTTCTCAGTTAGAATTCACTACATGAAAGGCACTTCTGAAGCTATTTAGAGGACAATGAAGAGACATGGTGTGCCCTCTTTCCATAAGCCCTTCAATGTTCTAAGGAACCTTCTTTTCAGGCCCAAGGATAAAAATGACACTAAGAAACTGTGCGGCGTGATATACGACATCAAATGCCCCCCTGCGAAGAGTCATACATCAGAGAGACTGGGAGGAATCTAGAGACAAGACTGAAGGAGCATATGGACCCTCATAGCATTCAGTCTGCCATTCAGATCCACACGGCTATCTCAGGACACAGGTTCCACGGTGACACTGCCAAAGTCATAGGCAGAGAAGACCAGACCTTCCGCTGGAAGATCCTAGAAGCCGTGAAGATCCACCAGCACCGTCCAAAGCTCAACTTCAACCAGGGCAAGAGCATCCCCCCGAAACCTCTTCCTTCTGCTTTCTGCCAGGAACTCCTCCTGGCGGATATCAAATTTGTGCCACTGTTACGTCACTACACCAGATTTGTCACTTCGGTCAAAGGCTCAGTGATGGAAGCCGCAACGTCAGTGTGTTGTTGAATTGTGAGTAGTAGAGTAACTTATTACTAACCTCTATGGATATTCCTAATACTAATAATAGTCTGCATAAAGATAGTTACCAAGCAATTGTCTGAATGCCCACCAAGATTGCAGCGGATGTTACTTCGTATCAAGATGTGACAGTAACATACAAACCTGGATCAAAGACGATATTTGCTGATTATTTGTCAAGAGTTCAAACAAGTCCTGGAAATACTATTGAACTGGAGAAAACGATCCATGGAATAGTTGAGTTGAATATTCTGAAACAATGATAGCTAATGATAAAGCTAAGGATGTATACCAACAAAGATGAAGTCTTGAGAGGTCTAATAAAAATAAATAAAAAAGGAAGTCTAATACAGATCCTTATGTCAGGTTTGCCCGAGCAATGTTCAAGCTTATCATCCTGCATAAAACCATTTCGGTCTATTAGAGATTGTCTGAACATGGAAGATGGGTTAGTGTTTTTTATATAGAAATAGGCTTGTTGTACCATCAGCTCTGAGACAACAATACTTAGAAAAATACATTCTACTCATCAGGGTGAGGTTAAGTGTGTTAACCGAGCCAAACAGAGTGTATATTGGCCGAATCTCCATAAGGATTAGATGTGATAAACATGGTTAAAGACTGTGACTTTTGTCAAAGATTTCAAAGATCATACAGTAAAAAAAACTATGTTCGAAAGACCTGTAACAACTCAACATTGGAAGTAGTCCTGCAGTCATGTATATGTTATTATAGCTGATGAACTTTCTAAATTCTTTCTGTGTAGGCTTTTAAATTCAGAAAAGTCTTCAGAGATAATTGAGTATTTCTCCATCAAAGCCACTAATCTGTTACAGTGACAATGGACAACGATATAGTTCTCAAGAGTTTAAGGGATTTTATGTCTGACTGGGAAGTTACCCATAAAACATCCAGCCCAACGTACAGCCAACGTAATGGTTATGCTTAGCGCATGATTGGCTATATAAAGTCAATCTTTCAAAAAGCCATCGTGGAAAAGAAGTGTCTACGCAAGACGTAACTTGATCTTAACTTGATCTTGATCTGTGGCTCACAAAGGGCCAGCCACAACGACATCATTCTATGGTAGGAATATTAGGTCTAGTCTTTCAGTTAGGTATAGCGAAGGGAGATTCCCTGATGAACTATATTCTGATTTGGAAGAGAAGAGGGAAGGAGTTCTCGAAAGTTTTAATGAGAAGTCTTAAGAACGTACCTGGAATGCAAGTGATGTTCCCAGAATCTCCAGGATCTGAGTGGAAACCAGCAACAGTGTTAGGTTATAGTGGTGACCCACGTAGGTACTCAAAACTCATTTAGGTTCTCATAATATCAGATTAGGCGTAATCGTAGGCTCATACACAAAGTCTCTCCTAGGCTAGCAGAAACGTTAACTCAAAATCATGTACATCAGCAGACGACAAGGTGATGTGCAGCACAGTAGTCAGTTAGCCAAGACCCATGCAAAGTTATATACTTACCATCAGGATAATAAAAATAAAAATATGACAAATGTACCTGAATTACACAAGAATATTACACTATCTAAGTCAGACCCATTTAGGAAGTCTATTAGGATTAGCAAGCCTCCTGATAGACTGATGTTTAAATGAATACACCCATATAATGAAATCTGTACTCTGTGTTAATGTTTGGTTTTGGTATTGTATATAATATGTGTGATTGTTAAGAGGTTCAAAAGTTTAGACTCTCACCATAAGTATGTCATGTTAAGAATTAAGGATAATGTGAATACTATTGTAGGGTACAAAAGTCAAGTCAAAGGAGTAGCATTTACACTTGTAACATAAGGTATGTAAATGTTAGGGGTTTTGTCATGTAATGTAAAGATGTGTATGTGTATAGTTCCACTACATCATAATGACTAATGAAATAGATTGTCAAATTAAATGAACAGGATTAATTTAATTTTGAAAGAAGAGGGGATGTTGCGTTGCTCGACCGTTAACGCATCGTATGTTGTTCCAAACGACCGTGCTGGTGCACTGTGTTAATATAGCTCTATACTAGTTTACATATCTGAAATGCGGTATGTACGCAGTTCAGTGGTATTGTTGTACAAATGCTTGTTTGCCATGTAGTCCATATCATATGATTATGTTGTATGTGTTAATAAGCATGTAGCCCCGTCTGACAGTCCTACATAGGCAGATCAGGGGGGACGCAGGGGGCGCCCCCCCTTTCCCCACCAAAATACTTCATTTTCATAGTTTTGTTTCATGAAATCCCGTAAGTGCGCCCCCCCCCCTTTTCCTTAAGTGCGCCCCCCCCCTTTCCGAAAAGCTGGATCTGCCTATGGTCCTATATATACTGGGGAGACAGGTACATCGGTGTATTTGGTTGTAAGCAGTACGCAAGTATAGAGTTTATGACAGTGCTGTATAACAGGCCATTATAGATATATAGCTTTTCTCATATGAGTGTATGGACTTGTGAAATACCATTTAGATATGAATAAAACTTCATGAAGTTTAGTGAATGTCTTTGTGTCTCCGCACCTTCTCAAGTTAGTTCTACAATACACGTCTCATCGGCTACGGACGTGTAACAATCTAGTTTATGGTTTTGATCAAATTTGGACAGCAACACAACAGAAATAGAAATACAAACAAACCAAATGAGATAAACAGGAATACTGCGCTACTTAAAGATTTTCAATAAAATGTTAGGATACCCATGCTTATCAATGAAATACAGTAATCAAAATTATGAAACATGGTTTCTTTGTATTTCGAGTGAAGTTGGTAAATCCTTCAAACTGACTGTTTTTCTTAACACACCTTTTTCAAAAATGCCTGTGATGTCATAAATTACTACAAGCTTCGGGTGTATACAAAAATGTTAAAGTTTAAGCAATAGATATGAAAAGACCGTGAACTTAGAAGTGTGTTCTATATCAGGGGCGTAGCTAGTATGAGGCAACTGAGGCGGTCGCCCCACCGTTTTTCCTCCTGCCTCAAATGCCCCACCGTTTTTCCACTTTGCCCCACCGTTTTTTTTTGCAAAGTTTTATTTTTGCACTACAGTCTTTTTTAGATTAGATTGGAACGTGCACACATTAATCTGTTATTTGTGATTGTTATTTATGTAAAAGCACATCATCATAGAGCACAGACTCTCAATATTGTGATGTATCTATGTCTGATATTATAATTGAATTAATATTCGTTATTTCGACATAACCACCTCAAAGCGAAAAGTTCGCCCCACCGTTTTTGAAGGTCCAGCTACGCCCCTGTATATAAACTATAAAAATGAGACTCCGATTTAAAACACATCCACGTAAGACCCACCTGTTTAGGCGTCCAAGTTCTGAAGCCTGTGTAACTGCATCCAATGCGTTCTTGCCATACATACCGTACAAAAATATGCCATATATATATATGGTGAATCTTGCCATATGTCACACAGCCTGTACTCTCAGAAAAAAATGAGAATCGACTTGTGGGAGTTAACACAAGGATGAAGAAGTGGATACCAACAGCAAAAATCCATACAATCACAATACCATCTTAAAGGACGTCAGCTGCTTATATAGATTCAAAGTAGAAAGTTTAGAATGAGTAGTGCTTTTGAGTGCGTCTGAAGAGGTTGATTTGATTTGATTTGATTTGATTTACTTATTGAAAAATTACACTTAATAGAATGGAATAGAATAGAAACATTAATTTCAGATTAAATTCCATAGAAGAGACATAAAATATACATATATACATGAATAAATAGTAAATAAACATTGCTATACAAATACACATAAAAGTTAAAACAACACAACAAACTAGGACAAATAAAAATGTAACGATAATTTGGTTGACACCACAAAATTTGAATGTAAAAATATTTATTAACTTATTTCCATGGTGGACCAAAAACACTATTAAAAATATATACAAAAATAGCAGTAGACAATTGACATTAAGAGTACATGAATTATTATAGAAAAAATGCTGTAGCATATTAATATTTACTGGCTTTTACCCGGGGCGTTGAGAAAAGCAATAACGGGCGACTAAAACTCAATGACCTATCTCTGAAGTAAACACCAACTATCCCCCATCCCCACACATTATCAAACAACAAATATATCTTACATAGCATTGGTCTGCAGAACCCACACTGTCATGACACACCAACCACAGCACCACCACTGTATCACTGTTCTAACTGCTATCTCCTACCACACCAATCACTATCGTAACAATGCCCCCCCGGCCCAGCGATGGATCCAGGGGGGGCGCTTTGGGGGCTTAAGCACCGCCCCCCCACACACACACACGTGGTTTCATGCTCTTTTGTAAGTGTCTCTCAAGTCAAGCACCCCCTTACCTATACTCATAATCCCCCACCCATATACTCACAAGCCCCCCCCCTGTTCTTCTCTCAAGCTCTCACCTTGTCTCAAGCCCCTTACCCCCATACTCTCTCACAAGCCACCGCCATCTCACAAGCCCACTCCCTGCCATATACCCACAAGCTCCCATTCTCTCAAGCCCTCACTTAGTCTCAAGTTACCCCTTCCACCTCAAGCGTATACTCACAAGCTCCCCCCTCTCATTCTTACAAACCAACCCCCCCCAGCCATATCCTCAAAAGCCCCCATCCCACTCCCCCCTCTTTCTCTGGCATTCCCTCAAGCCAAGCTCCACCCCCATCCTCCCCATACTCTCACAAGCCACCACCACCATCTCTCAAACCCACTTCCTGCCATATACTCACAAGCCCCTCATTCTCTCAAGCTCTTGCATTCTCTCAAGTCAAGCGCTCCACCCTCCAGCCATATACTCACAAGCCCCCACCCCTACCCCGCAGCCCGCCCCCACTCATTCTCTCAAGCACCCCCCCCCCAATACTCTCACAAGCAGCCGCAAGCTCTCAAGCTTACTCCTCGATCAGGGGCGGATTTTAGGGGGAGGGGGGGGGGAGGGGGGCATGCGCCCCCCCCTGAAAAATAATAATAAAAATAAAAATAAATATAATCTAAAAAAGAAACAAAAAACAACAACATTCAAATGAAGGTAACATCATTGTAGCATAACACAAACCCCCAAAAGCGGATGGCTCTCAGACTACTGATAATCAACACCCAGTGTTCATTATTAGATATGAAGAAATAGATTATAAAGTAGATGAATTGTTTCTTATAATTGTTAGTGAACACCCCTCTAGACACCTCGTAAACACCATATGCCTCTCTAGCTTTAGGGGGCCCCCCCCCCCCCTGGTCCCCACCAGGGGACCTTACCCGCTGGGGACCTTAAGCTGCCCCCAAACCCCTCGCCATAATTGCGCCCTCCAACTCAAAAAATGCTGGATCTGCCTCGCTGACATATACTCATGCCCCACCCGCATTCTCTCAATCTCTGATATCCTGACACCCCACCCCCCATCCCCACCCCCAATGCGCATTATTCAACAAAAAATCACTTGCATAGCATGTTGCTACAGCATCCGCCATGTCCTGATACCCCCCTGACCCCATCACCCACCACTGTAGTAACAATGTCGACTCCGTTTGGATTCCAGCTGTCCCGTGTCACCCACATCCCCCTACCACTAATTAACAACAAATATATCCCTTGCCCTGACTGTTCTAGCAATATGTACGCAGATTCTGACAACAACCAACCCTTCTCAAACCCACCCATAATTACACAACGCTCATAACACAGAAAACTTTCGCTGATCACAAATGAAGCTACACTGTTTGGTATATTGACATAGTACAGTCATACTCATAACCAAAATATACTTACCAGACTGTGGTATAACCACTCTATTAAGACTATCCAAGGGCTGGCCTCAAGTGGTCTTAATAGAGAGGTGGTCTCCTAATGGAGGCTTGCAATGGTCTTATTATGACGATTTAGCACTGTAAAAAATCGTCTCATTATAAAGGTGCTCATTGTGCAGAGGTGGTCCTAATTGAAGGTTTTACTGTACACAAAGCCTAAACGGAGAAGTGGCCGTATTATGTGCATTGGCAGATTAGTATTTCACCCATGTGGTATTTGAACCCATGTGGCGTATTTGGCGTCTTTATGGCGACAATGACTCCAACATGGCTGCCGCTATCTGCTATTTTTTGTTAATTATCGTCAATAGACACCCAACAGGACCATCATGAACGGGTCACTCCTTCAACATAACACTATGCTAAACTATTCCTCTATGCCATATCCCTATATACTGGGAACCGCCATATGGCTCTGTCAATGGTCGCCTGATCTGCAGATGAGAATAGGCACATTACCCAGATTCTATATCACCAGGTCGCATGATGAGAACATGCACATTTCATCTGTCTCATCTTGCAACCAGATGAGAACAGGAGAGATAATCTCATCAGACGACTTGGCGACCTGTCACCACAGAATCTGTGAAATGTGTAAGTTGTCATCGGGCGACCTGGCGACCACCCGCCAGACTGTCTGTTGATCACCAGGTCGCCAGATCATACATATTCTCATCCGGCTACCTTTCGACCCGTCACCACAGATTCTGGGAAATGTGCACATTCTCATCCAGCGACCGGTCGACCATCCGTCTGTCACCAGATGAGAGCACATATTTTCTCATCCAATGACCAGGCAACTCATCACCACAGAATCTGTAAAATCTGCAAATTTTCATCCGGTGACCTGGCGAACATCGGTCAGGTGCCTGGTGTGACGCATGAAGTGTGTATATTCTCATTTTGGATTGTCGGATTGTTGCCAGGTGTGACAGATGAAATGTATATTTATAACTCATCACTACAAAATCATCCGGCAACCTGGCGACCAAGGGATGGTCACCAGGTCGCCGGATGATAACATACATTTTTCCCAGAATTCGTGGCAACTGCTGGCCAGGTCGCCGGATGAGAATATGCATGTTCTTATCGGGCGACCTGGTGACCATCAGTCAGTTCCCAGGTGTGATGGATGAAATGTGAATAACCTGTCAATGAGAAACCCACCCGCCCTGGCTAGGTAGGCTTTTATGTTAAAAGTTTTCGCGTATGGTTATCACCAAGAATGTACTCATGAACGCCAAAAATTAACTTGGAAAACTACCCTGCACCATGAACCATAGCCTGTGACCAGAAGGTCATGGGTTCGATTCCATGTCGGGTCTGGTGGTGGGTGTTGAGCAAACTTACTCCAAACAGGTTGCACACTGCCCCGTAGTACCTACACGTGAAATAGGCACAGGTCAGGCGAGTAATTAGCATGTGTGCGCTACAGCAGCAAATGTTGTACACAGCAAGTGTTGTATGCTCCCCAAGGAGTTGAGAAAGGTAAAAACTGAGTGCCAAAGACGCCAATGACACGTTGTAAATGAGTCAACTGAGCAGTACTACTTGATAGTAGACTATAAACTCCGACATTTACATTTACATTTTAGTCAAATCACACCCAGCTAGTCACGTTTGGGAGGAGTATTCCAAACCAAATCCCAAAATTAGCGTATTAATATATAGATACCAATAATCATTCATTTCCTCACAGAACAATTTCTTCAACAATTTCTTATTTGAAATCACTAAATCATTTTTTGTGTTTACAGATTTTAGATAATTTGGCAGACTGTTGAAGCAGCGTCGGATGTTTTCTGGTGAAATTAAAAATGCTGATATTTGTGTGACTGCATGGAAGGGTCTTACTATAGAAGGGGTCTCATTAGAGAAGTGGTCTTGATTAAAGGTTCTACTCATAGACTGCTGTCTATCTACATGGTACATTGCGCAACGGACATTTGGCAATTCCGATATTCTCAAAAAGAAGATTCGTAGTATTGTGAGTTGTGACAGAGCTGTTCGAGTCCTGTAGCCAGAATCGTAGTGAAGCCTGTGGGGGATTAATCTATTCGCGGGTAACTTAAGGATTCAAAATGCTGTTTGATCATTTAAAATCACAATTCTTTATGTTGTCTGTGATCTATTTTTGCGTGTGGAGAGAGTACATGTAACAGGCATTTATAAATTCTCAACAATGGGTTCTCATGTTTTTATATAATATGTTATTATATGTATTTTGATATATTATATCTTATTTTCATTTCTATTTTTTATATATTTGTTGTTTTGTTTTTGTTTTGTTTTTGTTTCTTTTTTTGGGGGGAAGAGGGTAGAAAAAGAAAGTTATCACATAACCGACATTTACAAGGCAAATCAGAACTATTAAAGGTGTTTTAGAAAGCAAATTCAGGGGATCTTTAACAATGAATGAATGCTAGAACAACGTTGAGTCATGGTTTAACTATGTAAAAATGTAAAGGATTTGACCAGATATCAAGACAGTGTGAACTTTACTTACCCCGAAAGAGCACTGATAATAGTGCAATAAACCATCTAAATGATTGTCATTTAGAGCACTGCTTAGCTCTGATATTATCATGTTATCTGAAGTCAAAGTTTGAACCAACTTTAAAAAGCTTTTATTTTCACATTTCACTCGGGTGGGGGTGGGGGATGGGGGATACTTCAGGGGTGTATCTGTAGGGAGGGGGCTGCCATATAGACAGTGGCACATACTGTTTGCAAGGCAACTCTTCCCCTATCTGAATTGAATTGGAAAAATATTTCATTTATCTCAGATACATTACAAACAAAAGAAACCACATTATGCACTACAATAAATAAGGAGCACTAAAAGGTTTATACATATATGTATATTCTTATTTTCATATAGGACCTTGAATTATAGCGACAAGAAACAACATTGGCCACAAACGTAAATATTAGTTACATAAATATAACACATTTATAAATTTATCATATTTTTATTTTATTTTCTATCCTTTTTGATGGTTTGACTTAACAAGTATGCGAAATATATTCTTTATATAAAAATGAGAATCAACATAAATAGATGACAAAAGGAAGGCAAGGTACATCATCGGGTATTATTGTGTCTGCCACACTTTTCACCCAACCAGCTCTTCCTAGTTCCAATCTTCCAATGATAACTTTTATGAGAGCAGGTGCTTTACAGGTGCTTGTTAGCCCTAATGAACTAGAGTGCTACATTGTTGCACGCATTGAAGATTGAACAAAGAGCGGACGTGACAGGCTAACCAAATAAATGAATGTATTGATTTTGGTGACTGGTTTAAACAGGATTTGAGCTCACACTCGGTGAAATTTGCGAAGAAAAAGCACATGGCTTATTTACATATGTTAGATGTATGCCAGACAGGTTCCATCTCTCCATCTTGGTATAGTATTAATTGGTAGTGAGTGAAACTATTGAATTCAGATAGTTACTTGGAGTTTAATATATACATAAAAAGAGCTCCTGACCCGGGCTCCTGACTACAAACTTCTTGATATTGTATTAGTATTTCATTATGATAGAAATGTTTTATCTAAATTCAAAATAAGTACTAAGACTCTGCCAGAGAATAAGTTTATTGTTGAATTGGTAATTCATAATTACGTTGTATTAAGTCTTGTTTTTCACATATTATTTCATTAAGACAGTGTTACTAACATAAAAAGTATCAATTTTATATGCCGACTGTAACTGTGAAAAATAAAATATAGAATGAAATAAAATTACGTGTAGTTTGATTGTGATTTTATTAAAAAATTTACATAACAATATTGACATCAAAGGCAACAGCATCAATGAGCTTTGAAGAGTTTTAGAGTCTAGTTTCATTTCTCTTTTTCCCAAAGCCATGATATAGTTTCCTTTTATTGACATTGCCACAAATAACTAGATAACATGAAACACACACACACACACACACACACACACACACACACACACACACACACACACACACACACACACACACACACACACACACACACACACACACACACACACACACACACACACACACACACACACACACACACACAACACACAAAAACACACACACACTCTTTGTATGATACGAAATATTCACAGGAGTCCCCTATATTCTTCTATACAAATACACCCGTAAGTAGATTCACAATCTTTTCTTCATTTTCAAGTGATCAAAGTTTAGAAATCAAATATTCATTTTCTATGGTTAAGATTTTTCTGCAATCATTCTAATTCTTCAATTACTGATCAACGACCAATTGAACAAGCGTTTCCTTTTGCAATAATGCATATATAATATGGCTTACACCCTTTGAAAGAAATGTCTAATGAATCTAATTTTTCAACAGCTAGTTTTCAATTATCTGGCGGTCGTTTCCGAGCAATTACAACCATCATATACATGATACAGACATCAGAAATATCTAAATTCAGTGTATTGTTGTGATATAGTAAGCAAACTCTTCAAAATAGTAATTTAGATGCAATGCAATAACAGGATTCAAACGCTTGCACTATCGTTAATAAATTGTAAACATGATATTCACATAGCATTTTACCATTTCTTGAACATGTACATAAAAAATATGTACATCTTTTCACCTTTGTAACAGTGACTTTGAAATTTAAGATACTTTTTACGAATTTAGTAGTGAACAAATACATGAAAATGGCATTTTTTCAATCTCTGTGAGAGACATAGTCAGTTATTTTAAACAAGCCATTTTTTAGATTGAGTACCATGAATAGAACGGCAGTATTTTAATTTGCATACACATGGCTAGTTACTCAAATGATACAGTAATGTGTATGCAAATAAAAATTAAAAACAAACTCAGCTGTTCTAATCATGGTACCCGATTACCATATTGGGATTGTTCAAACTGCCTAACTCTATCTCTCAGACTAAAAAAATGCCATTAACCTGTAGATCTAAATGTCCACTATCATGTAAACCAATCGGAATTAAAAAAAATGCAATGAAGATCAGGCAACAAATTGTATACATATAATTGTGAGCTATCAGACACATATTTTAAAAATGATTAGAAATGATTTAAAGTAAAATGCTGCATCTACACAAAAGTTTCATGCTTCTAAGTACTGTAAAACTAGAATATGTTTGCGCATGATTTAATCTGCGAATTTTTTGGGTAGGTGCAAAAACGCAAACTTAAATAGTTTGTAAACATTAATAGCCTATGTTGTGGCACTGACAATAACATGTTCATGTAGTTCTCTATTTATTTCACATCTGACTCGTCGTAGCATCCTTGGCTCTGAGCTAGGCGTCCCTTAGACTCTAAATGTGCTCATGCAGTGCGTGGCAGTGGCTCATTAGTCCGAGAGATTGTGAGTCACTGCCGCAATGGTCCAGGATTGACCAAAATTGCAAAATTAGATACTCACGAAATAATCTAGTTTTACAGTAACCTAGAAAGATATGCACAATTATAGAAATTTCACCTTTCAATATTTAAACTTGCAAATATACACATTTTGACCAGGTAAAGTCAAATTAAAATGAAATAGCAAGTTGCATAGCACGGGCAGCCAGCGGCCTAAATCAGTGAAGGAAAGCATAACTTCCATTGAACAATAATATCCAAATGCATGAGATTATACAACACTATTTAGATTTACGCAGTCATTGGATGTGAAATCTTGAACTCAAACTAGGGATTATGTAAGCGTTTCCAAAAGCATATAAACACAGCTGTTCCAATCATTTTTCGTATGCCTCTTACCAAAATAGCTATTTTACAGTCTGAAAATGTTGAATTTTTCTGTTAGTGTGCACAGCTTTCAAAGTTTTGTAGAAACACAAAAATTGTAATGTAGGTGTGGCATTTTAGCGTGAATAATTTCCAGTAGTTTCCAGAATAAGTGTCTGACGAAAAATGTTACAAGCCAAAAAGTATTGAAATTAAAATTGGTGTCATATCAATAAACCCTATATCATTTGTACATTCAAAACTATCCTGGGTGTAAGACGCAATACTTAAGGGTTATCATATTTTTAGTCCATGTAGCCCAATATGATAACCCTTTTTCTCACACTCCGCCTCGAAATCATATCAGAAACATATCTATTTTATTCTTTAAACTCAAACTATGCATTTCAATGTCGACAAGTGCTATATATGCAAATCATCTTGCAACATAAAAATGAACTATCCTCCTCTAAGGGGGACAGGCTGTTTGACTTTACCTAAAATATTCATTTTCAATTTGTTTGGACACACATTACTTTTTTTGTTTTACATCACAACTTTATTCTATTCACTAGCAGTAAAATGTTTATTTAGAAAATTTTCAAAAGTAAAATATGTATTTAGAAAATCAACCTACCCCTATTTTGTAATATAGTAACCAACTGTTTTCGTGAAAAACAGCTGCTTTTGTGAATACAAGCCAACTGCTTCCGTAAAATGTATCATAATGCCACTACTGCTAATATATTTTACTGAGAGTAGAGAACGACTGCACAGGCGAATTATTAGATTTAAGGGTTATCATTCCAACATCTGAGACGGGTAGGTTGTATTTTTAAATACATATTTTACTTCTGAAACTTTAAAAAATAAATATTTTACTGCTAGTGAAATAAAATAAAGTTGTGATGTAAAACAGAAATAAATAATATTTGTACCACAAAATTGAAAATAAATGTTTTAGCCAAAGTCAAACAACCTGCCCCCCTCAGATGTAGTAGCTTCCTTACGGGCGCCACTGTAGTCCATTCATAAATACACCCTGGAGTGAGAGAACATTAAATACCATATTTTAATTCTTTTTTTTACAACAATTTTAGATAATACATTGTACATATACATCGTATCTACGTTATCCATCAAAGACAACCGTTATATGCTAAAGCATATCAATAATATGGATTTGTCAACACTGTTTTGAATTTTGCTAAAACAGAACTTGGCATGGAATTAGATGATGTGGTATTTTGATTGAAGAACTGTTATAATTATGTAACACAGCTGTAATTTAGCAGTTGTTTGATTTTCTAAATATTAAACCTTGGATCATTATATCATCTAGCATATAGGCTCCATATAATCTATTTTTGAATGGTATTTTATAGTGATTATATTTGTTTCTAACATATGGGCATGTTTAATTCTAACTATCTATTCATTGGTGTTAGAAGTAAACCTAGGAAACAATTTGTAACCAAAAATACATTGAAGTATAGTTACACCTTCATTGGTGAACATTTTGCTCAAGTAGATTCCTTTCGTGCATGTTTACTATGCAAAATTAACTCAATTAAAGGACTTATACAAAAATAAGCATCACTATAGATATAGTTCAAGTTGTCAAGTTAGTAAACGAGGCAACATAATTTGGGAACAGTAATGTATAACAAATTAATTAGATCAAATTAGTGCGGAGAGAGCATAGCATCGTCAGAACCCTCACCATAAGTACAGGATGGATGATGTGGAGCTTCAGCCAACAACCGAAGAAAAGGACCTAGGAGTTGTGATCGATGACCAGCTCAAGAATGATATACACACTGAAAGACAAGTGGCAAAAAGCAAATCGTCAGCTGGGCCTTATAAGAAGATCCTTCGACAACATTGAAGGAGAGACGTTCATCCTACTCTACAAGACACTTGTCAGGCCACATCTTGAATATTGCAATGCTATTGCATATCCAACATTAGACCGACAGGAGAAACTAATAGAAGGCGTGCAGAGAAGGGCAACAAAACTTGTCAACAGCATTAAAGATAAAGAATATCAAGAGCGTCTAAAAACCCTAAAGTTACCATCACTGAAGTATCGTAGAGAAAGAAGAGACATGATTGAGGTCTACAAATATCTTCATCATGTCTATAAAGTGGCCTCACTACCCATAAGTCCGGATGACAACCCAGCATCTACCAGAGGAAATAGTTTGAGACTGAAAAAGGAAAGGTGCAAGAAAACAGCAACTCAAAAAGTTCTTTAGGCACAGGGCTGTAGATCTATGGAATAGTCTCCCCAGATGAAGTTGTCACAGCACCATCACTGAACTCGTTTAAAAAAACAGGCTGGATAAATACTGGAGTCATCGTGTCTACATGTTATAGTTTGAATGTTAAAATAAACCATTCCCACGCAAAAGTTAAACGAGCAATAGATAAAATTGTAATTAGTGATTTCAGTAACAGGTCTCTGACCTAAAAAAAAAAAAAAGACTGAAACGGATAAAAAGTAAAGTGAAAAGTAAGTAAGAACATCATTGGCAATAAAGATGTTTGCTGCAGGATCCATGTTACCACTTTGTTACCAATCAAAACATTAAAGCAGGAATATAAAGCCGTGATTCCAATCCATTAATATTCTTGGAAGTGCGCCACAAAATCTAACCAATCAAAAGCCCGCACCCGCAGTAAAATTCACAATTCCACCCGCTGCCTGCAAAATTGCTTTTGTAGACCAGGAACCCTGCATGGGGCTCTGGTCCCTATTGAAGTGTGACAAGGTGGGGCTTCTAATCCTAACTGGTGCAATTATACAGGACAATCTACTCTGACAGTCCCTTTAAGAGGGCTGCACGCCAGTGACTATCACTCAGGGATGTTTGTCACACTCTGCCATATTTCACTCTACAAGGACGTCTGCTTGGTCGGGTCGCCATATTATGGCTCCGCCAACGAATGGTCGCCTGATCCCGAGATGAGAATAGGCACATTGCCCAGATTCTATATTATATGATATGTTATTAAAACTCATCCTACGAAATATCCAATGTTATTGCGATGTTGATCATCTCCGTCGATAGTGGGGCCAATAAGTCACAGCCAGGGAGTGGACATCTGGAGTGGGCTTCAACTAAAAAGAAAAAAAAAGTAGTGTACTTTCTCAGAAAGAAAGTAGGATTAGAAAATATCTCACACAAAATCAACACTTATTAGGGACGTTGCAAACTCACCCACTTCACGCTCACGGTTAACCCGAAAACTAGAGTGCTCAGTAATCGGTCAATTCATTTCTGACTCACTAGGAGACCGGAGTGTCATGTCAGTGTCATTTTGCAATCCCGGTTAGGAGTTCCTGACTGATACTGGTGAGCAACCGTCCGGTTTGCCATTGTGAATTCCGGCAGGCACTAACTACGAGCGACCTATTACGGTGCATCCTTGCTGCGTTCTACAGCAGTTTGTTTACGGACTGCATTGTTCCCCTCTTAGTCCCCGTAGCCTTGCAGAAGCGCATTCATTTTTATATGAATGGAATCATTTTGGGTCGAATCCTGGTATTCTGGTCACGGTACCACAACTGTAAACGTTTTATTCTATTCATCATTTTTATTTATTTATTCACACCAGACAAGTGGTTGCACTCAGACTGTCCATGTCTTAAAACATAAATGTAGGATTAAAAAAATAACATGAAAATCACGCGTGCGTATTCCTGAGTCGCGTGTTAACCCAAAACTACAAGCCCCGTAGGTGGCAGCTCCTACCCGGTCCAGGGACACAGGAATGGAGATGACTCCCTGAGGATGGCAAGCACAAGCACGTGTAGAAAAGAGATCGTGGAAGAGACTAGTGGGCCATTCTGATAACACTAACCACTCACCTACCTCACAAATGGATGGACAGGGCGCTTATGGGTGAGTCACTCCCTGACGGGCCTGTGCGTTATATCCAAATTTGTTATTTTTAAAAAATTAAAATTTGTACAAGTTGTAATCTATAATTTTCAAATAATTACTCTTGTCTAATAATCTTTGCCAATAAATCATTTCAAATCATTTGAATGTTTGTTAAAACAATTATCAATATATGCACTTCCTTTGATGGCACTCATCCTAATGGGCTAACTGATTTTGAGCCCGGATACATGATCTTTAAACTTGGTAGATCTGACGTGTACTGCCTTAAGCTTATCAGTCCTTTTGCCAAACCCTGTTTCTCTAAAGCCAATCATGTTCCTGTTTGCATTATCAATATAATGAAATACATCTACTGCACTTTTTTTAACAGAAAATATATGTATGCAGTTACGATCTGTAAAGCTGAAAAAAAAATGCCAGAAAATTGTATCAATGCCGATTTCTTAGCGGGTTTTCGTCACGATTTTAACCCCGGGCCCCAAAGAGCCCTAGATGCAAAGCATATTGAGTGTTAAAACACATACAGCCGCACCGGCACCAGCAGTATAAGTGACAATTCAGCGCGCAGCCAGCACATTTGCAGGGTGCAGAATCGGGGCCTCTGTGCTATACATAATGTAGATTACTGAATTTAGATACATACATTTTATTTTATAAAAAAAATATTGCTTTTGTACATAAATTCACGTGTATTTTATCTTATTACACGCCTATAACAAAACATATTGTGTAGATCATGACCAATCTGAACTATTCTTTCCTCTTTACGCTCACCATACCAGTACAGAATCAGCGTTGAAGTTGACGCTAAAACACAATGCAATAAGATCCCAACCTATAAAGCCCAAGCTAAAGTTTCATAATGTACTCTGACAGTTATCATGATTGTCCTGATGAGATTCTACCGCGTTGAGAGAGAAAAAAAACACGCACACAACGAGAATGTTTGTCGGGGCATGAGACACGTCACTCAACAAACATGTCAATCAGACATTATAAATGCATGTGTAATTCCATATAAATCAGTATAAATTGTTTAATTTACGTGGTAAATTTAGGAACATGTTGAATTACTGGGAAATGGGAAAAGCTATTGCTTCATGACTCAGCTGTTCGTTTGAATTGAAATGTTGATCGGTGAAAAAAATATTGTGTTCACACTCATATATCATACTGAGAAAAATGTATCCGTAAATTATTCTAAACAATGACGGATCAGGCCTGTCTGTAACACCAAACCACTGGTTGTATAGTATCATCACTTTGTTCTGTTTAACCTAAATTTTGATTGATATGTGTATTAGGGACGGACCATTCGATATTTGGGGGGGCGACAAAAATGTTGCCGAATAAAAAAAATTTTTTTTGACTTTCTAGAGACAATTTTTTTATTTTCAACTTGAAGTGAGACAAATTTGGTGAACATCAGGGACAATTTTTTTTTTTCCTTTCAAAATCAGAGGCAGATTTTTTTTTTTTTTTTTTGGAAAATTTTGTCGCCCCACCCCCAAATATCGAATGGTCCGTCCCTTACTTATAAATATGGTGAACTGTAGGACTACATTTTTATTTAAGCCTACGTCACTTATGGGCTGCGTTTATTTTGATCACAGAAATGCTCGCTCGACTCTCACACATGTCTGTTACATGTCTGGACTAAATATATGCAATATATATGTACCATAGATTATATAGTGACCATAGTAAAATCCATGAGTGGCCCTGCATGTTTGTTATTTCAAATTAAAGTGCGAACATGCTGTCTGTCATTGATAAATAACGTCAAAACGGCTCCATACAATTTGAGGAAATAAATGTTGGGAATCCCCAGCTATCTACGTCATTTCGGGGCATATATAGCTACTGCTGCACAGACTATGGCTACACTTTGTGTGATGATTTCTGTGGGGACGGAGGCCTATATTAGTATTGGATTTTTTGACAATGGATAGTTCCCTAGTCAAGGTATGTTCATGCGATGATAATATGGTCGTGCACCCCCAATCTAGTTCGTAACTAAGAACTGCGAAATAGAGAAAGCAAAAGTAACTTAGGCCAATTCTGCTATCGGCGTCAAAGTGGGTCAACGATCAAAGGACATGTTTGCATGTCAAGTATTATCGTTCGTCAAAAATGAACCAAAATGCGATCTACGCCCACGTACACGGCAATTATTGCTAACACGATAAATAATTTAACAACATTTAAAACTCAGTTTTATAGTTTGAAGTCACCAAATGTAATTAAGAGAACAGTAAGGGAAGTGTTGGCACGTCGCCAGGACGTGAGTCCATCACAGATGTAAACAAGTCCTTGGCCACAAGCATTGCATCATGTCATACATTGCATCATGTTCATGGTAGGCATAATCAATGGTGTTAGAATGTGATCGGTTCTATTGATATATACATTTTCTTACCCCTATGTTGATTTTATTTTTATTTCTAAATTCTTTTTAATAAAGCCAGATGTACGTGTACAAGAGGACGTACATCATAATGAGTGTCGTATCTAGATCTAATTAGACGTGTTATATTTTGCAACTTGATCGGGCATATATCCGTCCTAACTTTTTAGCTATTTTCGTCGACTTTCACGACCTATCATATATAGGTCATTCTATTTAAATACCTTTGTTGCTGTTATTGTTTCACACGCTTCATTTATGAATAAAATAAATTACTAGAATAAATGTAGAATATTATATGTTTAGAAAGCGTGTGAGACAATAACAGCAACAAAGACATTTAAATAGAATGAGACACAGTGCTGTGCACCATATAAATAATTTATTCAGCTTAATCATATATAGGAGATTACGTAGTACTTTTGACCACGAACAAAATAAATAAGAACTGTTGTATACATGGATACATAGTTAACATGTCCTTGTTTACATGGTGAAAACGTGTTCGTCACTTGGACGTCAATTTGGTGCTCTAAACTTACTAAAGACAAGTGCTGCCGCGTAGCGGCGAAAACGAGAAAAGTTGCGGTTTTTATGCCGCTTCGAGTAAGATCGAGAAACTTCTGTACAGCAGATGAAACAAACAAAACAAACTTTACTCTGTTTGTTGTTTGTTGTTCATGTTAACATCGTTAAGCAAGAGCTTATCAAAATTTTAAAAGTCATAGCTATGGTTTATCGATGTTATAAGTTATCGTTTATGGTAAAATTGGTAGATCTGTAAATATGCATTTTGTAACTAATGTACTGGCACAGTTCACCCTTTTTCAAGTCATAAGTAATTTAGGTGTGTAGATTTAATTAAATAAAACAACAACAACGTTACTATACTCCGCTGAGCACCATACTGACCACAACCGCTGCTTCGTAACACAATCAGCAAATT
This sequence comes from Streblospio benedicti, assembly GCA_019095985.1. Taxonomy (NCBI): domain Eukaryota; kingdom Metazoa; phylum Annelida; class Polychaeta; order Spionida; family Spionidae; genus Streblospio; species Streblospio benedicti. Next base: position 60,840,254 of record CM032660.1, on the reverse strand, counting down.
TCCCAAATCTATTTTTAGGCAATTTAGCATAGCCTCTACACTTCATGCACTTGTGCGCTCAGACGCGGAAATACCACAAGCAAGCCAAATGTGTAAGGCTATGGGCTGTGTGTGAAACTATGAACTTCTTGTTATTTTGGACCATTTGACACCAGGCAAATAATAATAAACACAACATGTGGATTGATCGTTTAAAATGTGCATTATTTGGAGTTTGTTTATTGCAAATGGTAGATAGTGATGTTATTGACAGTTTGAGTGTGCAGGTGAGAAAGATCGGTGCATAATTTCGTCACAATGTACATCTTGTTGACTCTCGAAAATTTATTAATTGGTATTGCGTAATCTTGTAAGCAGACATGTCATGAATAGATGTTCTGGAAGGAATTTAAGAATAGATTAATACTTTTTAACGAGAAAAGTAGGGTTCATTGATATACTAATACTGGATTGTAAAAATCCCGAAAATAAACACAATTGTAGCTTGATATAGTGAAATACATATTTTTTGTATTGCATGTATGAGAGCAAGACGAACATTTTCTCAAGGCCCTATAATAGGCCAGCAACTAGAAAAAATAAAACAAAAACTGTATGGTCCTTAGTGATATTAAACTAGCAGTCCTGAAGAAAAAAAATAAAGAAAAATAAACTTGTGTTAAATGTGTATAACCCCCTTATTTTTTTCTTCAAGTGGTCGGTTACATTAAAATGTCTCTTATTTCCCATATTGATCAATTCTTCTATTAATATTTATAGTATATAATATTTTTCAGGAGATGGTCTTGCATGTGACCAATGGAACCAGATTCCATTGTGATGCAGCCAATTTTTGCAGAGAGGGTGTACAGTTTTGTAGCGGCCCTACAGGAGACTGTCGCAATTGTGAGAATGTATGCTATGGAGACAAGCTCAATAGCAACACTTGTAAAACACAGTGCCAAAGTAAGTATTGTTTTAATAAGATAGTTTCATCACACATTTAAAGTGATTCAGCAAAACTGTTGTTTGATATAGTTTTGGGTTTGACAGTCATGGTTTTTTTTTTCTTATCTTTTTTTCAATAGAGACAGGCAACCAATCATTTTAGTGAGACTCCATGTCTAGGACAAGAGCTAGATTACCCCCCAATTAGCCTGGGCGCGGAGTCGGCTCTCTGCGTCCATTTTCAGTCAAAAAATCGGCTAAGTCCGTAAAAAGTGGGAAAATATCCCTGATTTAACCCTTTGAAAATATCCCTGATTTAACCCTTTCATTGTGGGTCTGCAACCGCGGCGTTCTTCGGCGTTTCGCGGCGCCTTGCGTTGTCGACATGGCGCCGTTTTGCCCGTGCAGATCAAGCTCCGCAAGACACCACTTCTTCGGAGAAGTATTTTTTCACGCCGCGTCCACCACTCCGCGCCTATTGATTGGTATTGATTGAATTCTCTTTGATCTTTGCAATATACAGTCAACTCGGTGTAATTCCGAGAAACACCATTAGACTTTGCAACAGACATTGTAAGGTACCAATACACTCCGCCTTGGACATCAACCAACGCCAAAGCGGAGCTGTCTTAAAATACGGGTGGCGCGGGGCCGGATGTGGTGTTTCCCAATCCGCCCGCGCAACGTAATTTTTCACTCCCGCGGCATGAGATTTGATGAGGCCCCACACTTTTACAAATATCCCTCTAAATCCGCGAGAGAACGAGCCCATGCCGCGCCAAGGTTAATTGGGGTGTTCATATGATTATATAGACAGTAATAGACAGACTACATCTATGAATGTTTTTCAAAATTCTGAAGCATAAATATCAAGATGTAGACTATTACATGGGGATGGGCCTTTGGATGATCGTATTCTGTATCAATTTCATACGTATGTGAGTAAGGGGAGTGGGTGGGGCGGATCTTATTTATAAAGAAGTGAGCGATTTGGGAAAGAAGACAAAAATGACCGATACAGGATTTTTTAAACCCTTATAGACCCCAACCCATAAGTGAAATATCTTAGTATTATTGCATAAGTTGTAAGTTTAACATGTATGCGATCAATTTACTGTAATGTCAATGATGTATTTTTATATATTATCAGTTTGGTGGGACATGAATGGGAGGAAAGTACATAAGCACTTACGAAAGTATAGTAAATTCTGTCGCATATTTCTGATAATGGCTGTGATAGCCTAAAGAAGTTATTATATCAGAGACTTGAGTCACTGCTATCAATAATATGTATGACTAGTATTGGCATCATGATTTTTAGTAGTAGATATACATTGCACTTTTCATTACAAAGGTGCTAATGACCTAATGTGAACTATAATAAGGGAGAAGCCACTAGAAATCTTGCACTTCTTGGGTAGTAGTTTTCTTCCATTTTTTTTTATCACTTTTTTTAGGGGAAGGGGTTCACCTTGTCTTGATAGAAAGCACAGCTGAGAATTGGAGGACTCGGCCAATATTATAACATGTATCATGTATATATACAAATTGCATTAATAAAATTCAATAACAAGCCAATATGATTGCTTGCTACGATAGTCAGACAATTGAAATCCCCATTTTTACTTTGAATTCGTAAGTGATGTTTGTAAGGTTGGTTTTAAAAGGATGCATGTCTAAAAGTGAGATGCACGTCAGCAAAATGGAAATGCTGAATCATGTTTAGTTGAAATCGATAAATAACAATAGAAGAACATCAACAATCATGGCCTTAAAAGCAACCTGCACAAAAAGTTGAAAATGTGTTAGTCACATCTATATATGTATATATTTCTTGATTTTTTGAGGTTTGAAAGGATGACTTGCACAATACAGATGTCAAATTATGATACGGAGAAAACTCTGGTTCTGTTTATTTAGCTGATGGCCTATTGTCGTTCAAAACAATTAATGATGTATAACCCTATTATGGTTAGTTATAAATATACGTGTATGATTCAAAATTAATTTTTATACATTTTATAGCCCATATGATAATTAATAGGGTAAATAATACCCCATAAAAGTAAGACAAATACATGCTGTCACCATCACAATATATTAATCGTTCATTGATATATTGAATAATAATAGCTAATATGTTCAATAAGTACAATGAAAAAAATATCTTATGGCTATTGAGATGACCATGAACTGACCTTGAACAAGGGTATGATAAACACAAAAACCACAGTTATTGATAAGAATAATGTTGACTGAGTGTGCCAAGAAGTTGGCAAGGACATGTGTACTACCATTATGCATGATGTTTACATACTGATGAGTCATAGTCATGTAACAGCAAGTTACCAATGCTTTACATGCACTCATGATCATTCAGCACTTCTTGATCATTGGTGATTCACTGTTTGATTACAAGTTCTAAATCAATGACCATGGACAAATACAATAATAACAGCCTGAAATAGTTTTTGAGTAGTTCTTTACTTGAACAAATCATTTTTAAGTCTTTTGATAACAGAAAAGTTCTTGCATCCAAAGCAGAAAGAAAATAATGCAATACCTCTATAATCATGGTAATGTATCTAGATAAGAATTCAGATACCAATAAGACCTATACATACTAAAAAATGTATGATACACTACAGTAGAAACTAGTTATCTTCATATTGCTTATGTTAAATTTTCTGTTATCTCAAGGTTAGTTTCATATCTCTTCAACTACAAAATAAACATGTATCTGCAGGTTTAAGCTCAAGTATTGGCCATCAAGCAAAACAGAGATAACCAGTTTCTACTGTGTGTCCATGTATTACTCACTAGTGGTGCACAACATGGGGTCCAAAAATAATTGGTGTACCCAATTTTATGATAAAATCATATTTCTAACAGCTTTTTAAAATCTATTATTGTACTGGTAAAAATAAGCTAGACAAGCTAAGGCCGTGCAATTTTCTTGATTCTAGTCCACGTGTAATAAAATTCTTTCTATCACATCCAGATTTCAGATGAAGATAGCAATGGAAGGGGCAGTGCAAAATCATATTTGAGTCATATTATCACTGAAAATAGCATTTTTTTTTCAGTCTCTTTGACAGACAGAGTCTGTGCTGATTATGCTTCATGGCATCTGATCTTATTGTTATTTTCAGTATATCATTTGATGGCGAAAGGGATAAATTACCTAAATCTTATGGAGGAAAAGAGCATATCACCAACGCCAGTTATTCACCCAGAGACGACAGCATCCCCACAGGTGATCACAAAGTGGCAGCCGGGTATGGGTGCGGTGATCGCTGACCCTGACAATCCATGGTCGCTAAATGCGATAGGCGGCATTCTCATTGGTAAGATGTTGTATCAATGTGGAATGTTAACTGTATACGACCATCCAACAGTCTATTTACATAATTCTGTCCAGGGCTTGACATTAAGCATGGCCCGGTGGTCCTGGGCCTGTAGATTTGAAATCAAGGCCTCTTTAGGCCACTGGGATCCAAAGGTCAGTGGCCCAACCGGGTCACTTTATCCTAGACTGCTTGCAGAGATGTGAACTTCTGGGAAAAAATGTAAAATTACGTATTTTTGAGGTCTGAAAAATCATTACGTCTGGGCTGTAGGTTTATTTATTTATATTTTTGTATCAGACTAAAAGTCCATATTACATAAAAAGTAACGTATTACGGGATTCCAATAGTTGCATTAAATGTCATGTCTGTGGCCAGTGGCAGACCCTGACCCAATTTTGCTGTTCACAATGCAAGCTCGATTTTATGAAATGAAAGTGCTTTTGGCTAGATCACGGCAGTAATAATGTAGCGCATGGAAAAGCCTTTTTGCGCTGTTATTTTTGCGTTGCGATAAATACATGTATAGTTGGGTGCCAATCACTACATTTGCCAAAATGGCATCTGCTTTACCACAGTACCAGTTTAACACGTTTTTACTTGAATTATTTCATTTTAGTAGGTGAACAGCGATTATCAGCAGTCATGAAATGCATTTGTAACACGGACGTGTGATTTACAATACTTGATGACAGTTACGACCGAACTGTGGCAGTATCAAAGTCTTCTACTCTTCACAAAAATATGTTGAATTAGAACTTATTGTAGCAGGTCTGGGGGTAGTGTGGTGTTAGGGGTTGCTACAAGCTGTAGGTATAGATGTTACAGTGGCAGAATAATCAATCCTTGTAAATTGAGAGCAGTGTCAAGACGACCATCATACAGACAGATGCTATGGGTTAGTATATAACGATCAAATGCTTAGTAATTTTAGTACCCACTATACAAATAGTATTTAAATTCATAATTTCTCATATATTTATTGTCATTTTAAGTATGTATGAAACTGTGAAACATTAAAATTTTATTAAGATTTTTGCTCAAAAATTAAGATTTTTCAAGAATCGTATGAAGATTTTCTGCGGTTGCTTCTGTGCTTGCATTGATATCTTTGAGTCGAGCACGGGTCAAGGTTAATGAGCACTGCCCTACAGTTTAGATATTTGTTAAACTGTCATGAATTGCTAGTATATGAATCATTTTCAAATTCTACATATTTATGTATATACTCAATTAGTAACATAATATTACTTAAAATAACAATACAGTTTTTATTGTAAATGAAAAAAAAAAATGTTTTGAAATTGCACCACCACATCATGAATTCGGGCCACTAGATATTCAAACCTGGTGGCTCGAAAGGGCCACGAGTTCGCACATCTTAATGTCAAGCCCTGGAGTCTGTATTTGCATTAGAATTTCAATAGTTCAGATTTTGAAATGGTCCAGATTATGTTGTGGGTCTTAACATGAGGGTGGGCCCTTGGACCGTCATTTACAGTGGTAACAGGTGGGCTTTATCAAGTTTGGTGCAGAGCATATGAATATGATTTTTTTTAATCATCTTTAACTTTTTATATTGAAAACATGAACAATTTAAGACAAATGCAAATGAAATATTTTGTATGAATTTGTTTTTGGTGTCATATTAAATTAAGTCACTTCTTATTCTTTTTTGTTCTATTATATTATTTTCATTTATGAGTATTATTACTTCAAATTAGTGTCGGCTGTTACAGCTGATCCAGGGTTGACAATTGAAGGGTTTTACCTTCTTCTGGATAAAATCCTTCAATGACTGCCTATGAAATTCCCAAAAATCCAAGTTTTTCGCAACATGACCTAACAAAACCCTACATGGGATGTTGTGAATTTTGTAAAATGTATCTCAAAACTAAGAGAAATCTTTCTATAGCTCATGCATTTGATGATAAATGATCTTCTTTACAGCTGGGCTAATAGCTGTGCTGATAGCAATATTTTTGTTGGCAATGTGGTTGTTCGGCACAAAACGAGGGAATATGTTTGTAAAGAAGAGACTACTTCTGCAAGCTCGGGAACCAGCACACATTGAACCAACGGACATGGCTAATCCACGCATTCCACAGGTTAGATTCAAAGATACAGGGCATGCAAGGCGGATGTTATTTGTTACAAAATCACAAAAAACTAGAATTTGCGTATTTCCGATGATAACATTATTAGGCATTACATGTCAAAATCACTATATTTTATTCACAAAAAGCTTTAGGATGTCGCATGCTAAGTTAATTTAGATGATATGTCTTGCCATTTTTATACTTTCATACATTTTGTGTGGTATTTGACTATTTGACTCTCAAAGCTTTTGGTAATGACTGATAATCTTGTCACCGGAAGTAAAAAAAATTGTGGGTATTGTTACAATGTAAGCAGGTCATTTCCCAGCCCTATTGAGTGACTTGCCCCCTTTTGATGCTACAAGGTGCACTATTTATGCATTAGAAAATATTACAGTCAGGACAATATCGTTTTTCTAAACATTAGATACATATACATGTATGTGCTGACAGCAAGTTCATTGAGTAAAATTTTCTGTCATACCTAAAAACGGTACTAAATATCAAGATAAAAATTATAAGAATGCCATGTTATTTTTTTGCTGGATCTACATTGTAATATTATTCTGATTGGTTTACTTGATATTAGTGAACATTTACATGAAAATAGCATCTTTTGAAGTCTCTTTGAGAGACAGAGTCAGACATGTTGAATATTTAAAAATTGGGGATTAGGTCCCATGATTAGAAGAGCAAAGTTTGTTTATATTTTTGATTTGCTTACACAACACATTATTGTATCACTTGAGTGACTAGCCATGTGTATGCAAATTAAAATACTGCTGTTCTAATCATGGGATCTATTCCCAAATTTAGACTTGTTTAAAAAGTCTGACTCTGTCTCTCGCAGACTGAAAAAATGACATTTTCATGTACATGTTTACTTTTACGTACACCAATCAGAATAATAGAAATGACAATGAAGATCTGGCAAAAAAAAGCGTATCATTCCTATGATTTTTATTTTGAAATTCAGTACCATTTTTTAGTTATGATAGAAAATGTGAACTTGCTGTCAGCACATATTTTTTGAAATTTATTATGAAAGCTATTATTGCCGAATATTGTTGAAGACTCTTCACTGTTCCCTGTTCACTTGATTTTTATTATTTTGCATTCCTGATTTATCAGATAAAAATAATTATTTACGTATATGCAAGGGGTTGCAAAGGATAGGGACAACTATTGATCGATCGCTAATAAAAGATTTATCAAACCAACATTTAAGAATTATCAAATATCTAACAACTTGAGAAAAAAGCCTTCAAATGTTTTTTTTTTGTGTTTTTTTTTTGCTAGCAGCTGGTTTCAGTACAAGCACCTGCTGCTCATCATGTGACCATTGAGGATGAGGCTGATGAGAGTGAGCCACTCAACCCCCGTCCTTCTTACTCGTCTCAAGGTAGTTGGAATTGTTGACCATTTGCAGCCGTTGGGTCTTAGGCATGTCTTTAAGGCATGGGAAACTTTCTTTGATAGAAAATGGTTTTTATTGTATGCAATAAACTATAGTTTTTCTATTGTTTTAACAAATTGTGAATGTTATTTTAAGCTCAAAATAATGCTGTTTCTGTGTATTAATCCAGTTTACACTAAATTCTACCCAATTATCTTCCATATTTGCCATTGTTTGCCCTAAACCTTCAAAATATTAACATGGTAATCTTCCACATTTGAAATACTACTTTTACATTTGTCATCTCCTACATGTACCAGTAGCTAATCGTTAGGACACAACTGCAGTGTAGACATTTTGGCATTATGATATGTCTGCAGTGTAGATGGAGTCTTGTTGACTGTACCACCTGCGTACTTGCTCCGTATTGCCTACCTATGGTCAGGCAACTGTTGAATGGGTGGTCGAGGACGTTTGGCATGTCGTCATTCTTCTACTGTCTCCGTACTGCCTTGGAAAAATGCTTTCACCATACTTTCACCATACTGATGTCCACTCTCTACACGTTTTAGCAGTAGAGAGAAATTAGAGAAGCAGCACTTCTGGTTCTGCCCCTATAGACTTAATATAGCTGTGTACTCGTACTGACGAATGTTTCATTTTTTTGTAGGAGAGTCTGCTTCCTCGGCAGATCTAACCAATGTCGATGCAACTGCAGGAGGAGTCACTGATGATGAAGCCAATCAACTTCATCAACAGCTCGGTAAGCTGGCTACTTTACATGTATTTCCAATCTCTACGAGAGGTCTAGGTGGGTTTCTTTTTCAAATTTATTTGTGTGAGTAATATTTTGTATGATTGTATTGATTTTTGTTTTGAATTTATTTGTATTAATAATATTTTGTATGATTGTATTTTATCATTTATTTTGTATAAAAGTTATTCTATGTATTATGTACGTGGCAGTAGGTCTCATTTTATTTATTGTATAATTGTCTTTTCCTACCACATTAGATTTCTAATATATAATATGTAAAATTTATTTCATTGCACAAAAAGCTTTTCGTCTCGTTCTTTTGTAGGTGTACTCTAAAGAGGCGAAAAGCTTTTTGTGCAATGAAATAAATTTTACATATTATATATTAGAAATCTAATGTGGTAGGAAAAGACATTTATGCATTAAATAAGATAATTTATTATGATATTTGTGATGTAAAAATGTTATAATATTATGAAAATTTTACTTTACATATTTTCTATGAATCTTGTTTGAAATGCTGTACCCAGCTAAAGCATGAGTACTGAAGAACCACTTTTTATAGAAAAAAATATTATATATAAAAATTACGAAATATAATGAGCCTCTCGTAGAGAGTGATGTACATTGTATTTCACAATTTATTTTGAACATATCCTTAAATGGATATATTGGTCAAGTTAGTGTCAAATAATTTCCCATCCAATGGGCCTCTCTTAAGAACCCTTTGCAAATATTCTTGGTTTGTCTTAACTGTTAAATGATAAAGTCTAGCTTGGTGTTTGAATTTAGAATTTCTTATGAACTCTATTTCAAATGTTTTCATCAATTTTTTAAATCTTGCACCCCAGTGTACAAATGATAACAGAACTAATTAATGTAGCCCTAATTTTGGAAGGGTGCTAACTGGAAATTATTAAGAAAGTATCGAAACTCAAATTAAGGTGGCAAACATTTTTTTCCAGATGTGTCACAAACACCCCAAGATGGACCTAGATCTGGGCAAAATCGTCATCTGAGACCAGGATCAGCTAAGAGTGAGGGATGGCCAGTGGTCCACAAGGCTGCACGCATCAGGCACACTAGTCAAAGCGAAGGCGACTTGGTGGCATCGGTTAGTAGATCAATGCTTTTATTAAAGGCAGGAAGGTGGTCACAACACACACACCCTTTTAGAATAATGTCATTTTCATGTGTTTTTTTACTAAATTTAAGATTTGCCACATTCAAAAGCCTTGAAATCCAATAGGTGTACCCACGTTTTTGAAAACCTGGATCTGTTAGTGATTAGAAACTTTTATAAGCAACATAGTTAAATCTGATTACACAATTATTATAGGTTGACTCTTTGTGATCTGTGAAAAAAATCAATGTTCATTGCATACTTAAGTTAATTGCCAACTAGTTTCATAGTTCATTAGTTTGAAATAAAACTGACATAGTAATAGCTAAATTTTAATACTAAAATCTATATTTTATTCACTAGAAATACAAAAATGTATGCATCATGAAATAATTCATGATATCCAGTAATCGAATAAGCATTTGCAATGTTTTAGTCAAATCAACAGTCAAGAACAATGCCTGGAAGCAGTGAAACCGACCTAAAGGAAGCTTACCATGAGCCATCCCCACCTCCCATGAGTCATAACATGGAATCAGCTGATGTTGGGAGAGCTGTTCATCCTTGTGCCTTCGGATTCCAGCGGCAGATCAGCCAAAGTGCAAATGAGGTGTCTCATTCTGCTGACCAAGCTGGAGGTGAAGTGACTGATTCCACTCGCCAGAGTCGCAGCAACTCCAATCCTTCCAATCAGGTATGTATTGGACACTCATAGGTTTTATTTATAATGTTTTCTATTCATTGTAAGGTGAACACAATGTCAACGAGTATAGAACATCAATGCAATCTGTTTTTTTATCATTCATCTACTTGCTTTATAGTAGATGGCTTAATTATATCAAATGTGTGCAGACAGGGATGATGCAATGAAGCAATCACCACTGTAATTATATAAATAACAGATGGCTGGGGTGCTGCAGCCGTCCAACGTCCCATCTGGCCAAGGTTTCCCAGAACTTCGATCTTCAAGTCTGCATGACAGCAGCTTTGTGGATGGAGGTGCTAGCTGTGATTCGATACCATTGAATGATGAGACAGATGCACTCCTCAGTCACGCCTCCTCAAATTTGCATCGACGTAAGCTATCCAGAATATATGATACGTCATGTAAGATATATGTAAGATTTTAGGAATATATGTTAAATGGGCTTGAAATTAATTGGCACTTGCAATTCGCCTGGTGGTATCACTCTTTTGTTAGTGTAGAATTTGGCTGATGTAAAAAAAAACGTCCATTGAAATTTGTACCAAACCTTGCATGGATTGAAAAATTGATGCAAGACTCGGGCAATTTGCTAGTCTGAATTTGTTAGCACTAGCAAAATTTTGCCAATGCTTTATAAAGATAATTCCTAGTCCTAGTCATCATTTTGATAATTTTGATAACAATGATATTCTGCTGACTTGAACTTGTATTTTTCTCTGCAGATGTTGTTAGTGGTGATGCCAGTGGAAACATGTCGCGCCCAAATTTTAGATCTGATTCTGGCTTCAACAGTCCCAATCATGTTGTGAGACCACGACAAAATGCGGTTAGTGTTCAATATTTATGTTAAGTGGATATCTATTTCAGGTCTGAACACTAGGATTTCACAGTTGATGACCCCGATTCTTTGCACTGTCATGGTTGTAGCCTCAGATAACAAACAAATATGTTCATATCCAAGTAGAAAAGCCTACAGAATTTTGGCCACTGACATGAGAAAAGCAGTAGCCTGAACCAAGCCTAAACTACAGTACTGTCTGTGTTTAAAAACCAAAGTAATTGTAGAAATTTCCATTGGCAACAGTCGTTCTTCTCAGAATATGCGTAATTTCGAGAAATTACTGGTTATCAGGGAAACGAAATACCCATAGTTTGTGTGACATATATTAGGAGAAATTTCTGAAAACACTGGAATTTCTATACTGAGTATGGTTTATATTATCATCTAGAAATGGGAGTAAACTCAGGAAATACTGTAAATTACTCACTGAATCTTACTTTAATTTTCATTTTTTGATTTTGTGAAAGTTTTTACTTTTTTATAGCAAATTCGTTGGAAATCCGAAAATATGGAAGTGCAGAAAGTAATCTATAATAATTACTGATAATTTGAATATTTACTGTATTAGAAAGCACGGTCATAAATGTACAGAAATAACTGGTCCTTCCACACAGACGGTAGTGTAAGTTTCTGGTGGGAGAGGGCCACCAGGCTATCCTCAATGTTCAGCTATTAGATGATTGATAACTGCCTTTTATGAGAGCAACTTTTAGAAGTTGATGTTTTTAGTCTGTCTTCCAATAGGCATATTTTCAAAACATAATCATGTTCTCTTCCAATGAACGAAGATTGGAAAAAGAACGTTACTAATGTGAAGATGGACCTATCATTGAACATTCATGATTTGTTATCTGAAGGCTATTGATAGAAATCCTTGTTAGAGAAAACTTTGGCTCTAAAAAGTCACACATACATGCATTCAGTTAGCATCAAAGCTTAATTGGAAAAATTTACATCAGCACATATTATCTATAGACCTATTCTAATCGTTGACACATGTGACTCGGGGTATCCACAAGCGAGTCTTTCTGTATAAAATGCGCAACCGAAATAAATCAAATGCAAAATGGTGAATATGGCAAACTAGAATCTGGGAACCATTGAGTTGATGTTTATTATTTGTACTAGTTAAATAAATTATTTATATGGTGCACAGCACTGTGTCTCATTCTATTTGAATGTCTTTGTTGCTGTTATTGTTTCACACGCTTTCTAAACACAATATTCTACATTTATTTTATTAATTTGGAAAATATTTTCGATTCTCAAGAATCCTTTTCAATCATAAACTAAAAGTCAAATGGCAATATAATAATCCACAGGTAATACAGTACATTCAACAATACACTATTATTAGGGATTACATGTTATTTGTAACAATATTTGTAACAATAAACAATCAATTACAATAGAAATGTTCCTTACCCTTAACCACAAATTACATGTAATCCCTAATAATAGAGTATTGTTGAATGTACGGTATTATCTGTAGATTATTATATTGTCAAATTGAAAACATTCTTGAGAATCGAAAATATTTTCCAAATAAACAAAATAAATTACTAAAACAAATGTAGAATATTGTGTTTAGAAACCGTGTGAAACAATAACAGCAACAAAGACATAAATAGAATGTTTATTTGTACTGTAACCACGAAAAAAGGAGTACAAAAAATACAATACTAAAGTAATAAATGCAGTAGTTGTCATTGTAATATTCATTTTTGTGAATTGAAATTATATGAATGAAATATCACATAATAAATATGTTAGAAAACCTGTATGATGATATGGTTTCGATAATTACCATGTTTTTGAAACAGATTGTTCAGTCACCCTTGGCAGCACCAGCTGTGAACGCACCAATACAAGCGATGCCGGAAAACCCTTCATCGTTCCAACAACAACAGGAACCCATCATCGCACAGCCGACTGATGCGCCCCAGTCAGCCTCTCAGAGCAGGGAAAATCTCCATTTGACAGAACACCAGCCCTCCATGAGTCTAAGTGAAAACAGACCAGCAATCTTATGAAAACTATTTCAGATTATGCCTCTAAGGGAGCGAGCATAATTAATTGAACAGGATAATTAATTGAGGCAGGGGGGGGGGGTCAATTTTCTTTGGTCACAGAAGGGAGGGCGCTCAATTAAAATTGAAAGTGAGAGGGAGGGCACTCAAATCTCATACTGAAAAGGTAATATTTTTCACACCTTTTGCGCAAATTGCATTCCTGCAATATGCATGCTTTTGGATTTAACTGAATTGTAATGTCAACAAGTCAAATAGATTGATAGATTGTTAAATATGTATTCCATATGTCTAAGTTTACTCTTAACTCTTTATCATTTGTTGAGTTACAATATTGAGTTTCCAAGTCAACAAAGAATAATATTCATTCACTATTGACAGTGAATGATTCATTGCAATACACTCTAAACAGTTTTCAGGGAATCTGTCCAATATCATCGTACTTTATAATACGAAAGTATTTCATGGTTCATATTTATCCGGTTGGGACGTGGAGGGGGGGCGCTCAGTTTCTTTATGTTCATATCGGGAGGGCATTCAATTTCAATGCAGGATTAGGGAGGGCGTTCAATTTTTTTATCTCGTCAATACCAAATGACCTTGCTCCCTAACTCCCACATTACACTTACCGCAATTCATTTTAGGAAATAAAAACAGTATTAGTCTACTACTGATTTCTAGGCATTGAACATAGATATTGTTTGTATGTGTAATACAAAGTTACGTTGCTACTTAAATTTCTTATGCAACTTTAAAAAAGCATGATTGTGTGAATGTTTGCAGATAATTTTGTGATAGTATGTCATGGTGTTTGAAAGTTGTTTGTATGTGTTATTTGTAATTAATTATGGTGTTTTTTATGCATGAGAGTTTAAACATTTAGGATATTTTGCACATTAGGAGGCATATATTGGCATCTCACTATAATAAGGAATATATGATATACCTTTTGTATGATGGCATAATTTTATATTGCATACATAGAAGCTTCAAGCAGTTTATTTAAAATGATACTTAGTATGAAAATATTTTTAATGGATTAGAAATTCTTTTTTTTATGATTAAATTACAAAGAATACATGTTGTGTGTTTGTTAATTCTTAAAGATTTGATGTACTAGTTACCACGGTACAAAGATGTAATGGTTGTGGTACAAGTTTGCAGAATTTAGCACTTAAAGTGAAATTTCTAGCTCTTTGTTATGTAGTGTACATGTTCTTCATTAGGGCTGCTTCAAAGTATTTTCAACCATGATGTTTAGTCTGGTATAAGCATTCGGACAAACTAATGCCAAGCAATATTTTCATTAAAATGATGATACATCAATATTTTATATGTACATGTATTTATAGCAATATTAATTAGACTTCATTATTAAAGGATGTAGCACACTGTTGTGAATCTTCTTATAAACCACGTGTGTATTAATTTTTTATAACAATGACATAATAGAAAAATAAGAATTTTCCAGAGAACACATGAACATAACCTACAAGATATATTGTATAAAAAAACTGTGCAACAAATGCCCATCGAAAAGGTTCGTAGAATAGTTTCTTGTAGATGACATGAAACCTGTTTAGCTGATTAAATGTGATGTGGTTGCATGTAAAATATTGAAAGTTCTAAACGTGAAATTGAGAGGAAGTGTTTTGTGTTCAAAGGTGGTGTATGCCGTATGTAAAAAGAAATAGACCCTCTTCAGAATTAAATGTTGAAATTTAATGTTCATTGTTAAAGTTTTTAAAATAGAATATTTTTTGTAGTTAAAACATTTACAAAAATTATCACAAAAAATGTAAAATTCTGCAAGTATGCTGTTTAACGTTGTTCATACTGATAATCATTTTTAGATTGTTTTATAAATCTAATTTTGAATGAAAACCAAGCCAATTTGGAATAACTCATTTAGCAATAATGGTGTCATAAGAGTTATTTTACAGTTATGTAACATGTTAAAATGGTAGGAGTTAAAAATTTTATTATCAGAAATGGTTGTGAAGCTCTTCTCTGGGATAATGCTATAAAGCAATTACCATGAATATGTAATTTTTTATGTGATTTTTAGAAATCTATTAAGAATCATAATACAAAATAAATTTATAACATACCTTGGCTGACAGTGTAAACGCTTTATTTATATCTAATGTGAGTCCTGCTTCAAATTGTTATGTATTTTTGTACAATATCTACTTTTATATTGGTGAACGCATAACAATCGTGTGCAAATTACAAGTTGTATTATGAAGGTCTAGTGTAAAACAATAACCTGCAGGACAGGGCGTAGAATATTGTATAATTTTTATAATTTTATTTTTATTTCACAATAAAGATAAAATTATATATATTGTGAATAAACTGTGGTAAGAAAAGACAATTGTACATCAAAAATGATTTAGTATTTCTTATGATATGTAATATTATTTCATATTTTTAAATTTTTCTAATTTTTAAAACATTTTTTGAAAAGGTGTGCCTTGTAATGTAATAAGTTATTCATGTTTCATTGGGTGATTCCAAGAATTTAAAAATTCCTGATAATTCTTATTTAAGATGATAAAATAAATAAGTTTTTGCTTGTATGGAAACCTTTCAAATAAATAATGTTCAAGATATGGTATGAGTGAAATAAACATCAATTTGTTTTAAATTTAATTTTGTTTTTATTCTGAGTTTATACAATATATTTAGCAAGCACTCTTACAATATGTATACATTTTCAAATACGTGATCTGAATAATAAGCCCACAATATAGATATTAAACGATGAAGAAAGAGATGTAGGCCTAGCATGTACCACCACTTCAACCAGCCAGGAATCAAATACTTGTAACTGAAGGCAATTTATGAGAGACAATGGAATATATTACCTTGCTTAATTCTGTTTAACATTTACATTTTCAAGCATAATTTATCACTGAATATAATATATGAATCGGCTTGTCTAGTGTTTATGATTTTTGGTTACATCTTTTTAGAGTGATTCCAGTTTATTATGTAACAAAATATGTACACTAATATAAGCAATCAGCATTTACAAAACATATATTCCACCACATAAATATAACTATTACAAGTACATATATATGTTAAATCAAAAGCATCACCCAAGGTGACAAACCAGTGGTTACAGTAAGATCAAACAACAACCACAATGGAACCAAATAGGGACCATTGTGGTCGATATGATACTCACCAATTATTCACCATTAACAATAGGTAGATCCAGGGGGGCGCAGGGGGCACACACCCCACTTTTCCCACAAAAACACTTCATTTTCGTAGGGTTTTTGGCATATCCGCCATTGATCGCGTATACGAAATCCATGAAATCCCGTAAGTGCGCCCCCCCTTTCTAAAAACCTGGATCTGCCATTGTTAACAAACATACCGATGTTGAGAACTCTACCTATAATGGTATGCTCTGTAAATCGGCAATGAATGAGGGATCATCCAGCCATAATAGATAGTCACAATGACCCCATATAGGGGCCATTGTGGGCAATATGAATTACATTTAGGTGCAGAAAGGTTACCATTTTCAACTGACAAGTGACAAGCCAAAAATGGGCATCCTATCTCAATATGATATATAGTTACAATGACCCCGCATAGAAGCCATTGTGGTCCATATATGAATTAGGAGCAGAAAGGTTATCATTTTCAACTGACAAACCCAACTTGAGCATCTTAGCTCGAAAGATGTGACTTGTAGAGGAGTAACAGTAAGATGTTGATGAAACAATGGTCTGGAATGGACCCGATTATGGACCATTTGGGTTCATGTGGAATATGCTCCAAAAAGTCACAATTTTCTACTGATAAATCAAATCTGAGCATCTTAGGTCAAAAGATATGACTTGTAGATGGGTAACAGTAAGGAATCGACTAGATAATGGTCTAGAATGGACCCAAATGGACCGTTTTGGTTCACGCCAATAGAACCCTTCTCGTGACAATAAAAAACACATTAATTGCTTGACCAGTTTCAAGCATGTGGCCATCAAAATCAGAAGTAAACTGAAAAAACCCTAAATTGGTTTTAGGGGGCAGGGAAGTTCGGGAGGGAGTGGGCTTGGAAATCTAGGCTGCACTTATAGTGGATGCTGGTAAAATTGGCAGTAGTTTTAGGGGAGGCATGGTGGCGAGGTGGTTGAAATTACGGGGCTACCATTTGTTATTGTCCAGTATTAAAGGGTATGACAAATGATTTTAAGCCCCCCGCCCCCCCCCCCTGAAATTTGTTGGACAACTTCAGCACCCCCCCCCCCCACACACACACACACCCTAAAATTACAACCAATTTTCTGTGTCATCCCTACAGATGCATCCAAGATTTTTAATCCCCCCCCCAATAAATTTGTAGTTTTTCAGGGCCTCTCCTAGTTTTTTCATGTCCCCTTAATTGTTTCATTGTTGTTTGATACATGTGCCCACAAAAATAAAAGTTCATGGGAAATGTACTTTGCAAAATGTTGACATTTGCTTAGCTAACACTAATAAATTCAGTGGTAGCTAGTCCATGGTTGGCTGCATGGGGCAAGCGTTTGCACACCTCTTTTCAATAAATTAGACTGGAATGTGGTTTAGCAGTACTTACATTTAGTCTGGATCAGCCAGAGCTTCACACAGCTAGCTAAATGGCCTGCTAGGGGTACACGTACTGAGATGCACAGACTGAGTGATGGAGACTATGCATGCGTATACAGTGCATCAGCCGTGTAACAGCCGCCGACGACTGCACCACGTCCAAGCCTACAATGACCAAAAATCACCACTGGCGACCACGTCCACCACATTTTCATAGCTTTATGGGCGTGATTCAGCTGTGATATTGTCCCAAATAGCACGTAGCTGGTGGACC
Organism: Streblospio benedicti; assembly: GCA_019095985.1. NCBI lineage: Eukaryota > Metazoa > Annelida > Polychaeta > Spionida > Spionidae > Streblospio > Streblospio benedicti. The sequence goes on along the minus strand of CM032660.1, from coordinate 60,822,164 downwards.
GCTGTCGAACCGCCCCTTGTGTCGCTGTCTAGCAGTCCACAGGAGTTTTGTCCCGCGGGCCAACGTCTGGCAACCAGCTACAAGAGCTGGTCGGCTCAATGGCGCCACAGCAGCGATTGTAGCTGTTAAAGCATAATTTCTACTGCGGGCCACCAGCTACCATCGCTACCAGTTTTGTATCTGTTTTGTAGATTTGTAGCTGTTTAACCGACCATTGTTTTTTTGTTTTTTTTGTAAATCGGGTTAACGTCTGCTCACCAGATATTGTAGTTGGCGGACCGACGACGGGCCACCATAGATATTGTCAACAAACAGTACAGTTCATGATTATTTGCATTTTATTAAATTATTACGCATTGTACATCTGGTTGAATAAGGAATTCAGATGGAATTCAATAAGGACGCGCGTGACAGGGCCTTAAAGTTGTACAGATTTTAATGTTTCAACCTATTTTGTTCGTCTTCATTACACATTATATCATGTTTTTCAGTCATACAATTTGCGTGTAATTTTTTGGGGCAAAATCTGGAGGACCCCTGCAGCAACAGCTGCCTCACCTCACAGGCTCCCAAACGATACCCACCGCACAAACCCACTAATTGGTCGATCACTGCTTGCGCGAAGCTAGTGCTATAACGATATTATAGAATATCTTTGGTCCTATCCCCACCCTAATGTATTTAGCCTCGGACGCCCAGGTTGGTATGATATTTTAGTAGGTGGCTACCGTACACGATTCTGAATAAATCGATCAGTTATGGTTTGAATCATAGGGTCCGAAGCTTAATGATATGTGACTATGTACAAGTCCTTGGGTGATTGTGGACTGTGTGGTACAGACGAAGCTGAACCCACTTCAAATCTAGCTGTATTTTTTACCTTTTCGTTGAAAACATGGCTCATCTACGTCCTTTTTCATTTACAAGAGACACTACCATATTCCAAAACAATATAAATGCCTCGTCACTGTGCGTTCCTTGTAATGTTTTGTCAGTCATGGAAGCAATATTTTGTCCATCAGCTGCTGACAATGAAGTAGTTTGAAGGGCTGCACTAAGACTATCGGCGTGCATGAGCAAAGAGTGGCCCAGAACCAATCCAAGAAGAACGAAAATTTCATCACATGAGCCTGTACTACTAGCCTGTACCCCATAGATACGAGGTTTCATTTCCGTATCTTTACAATTATCAACATCGTCGGCTTTCACGGGTTGATAATTCACACTGCCATTACAAGTCCTTGATCATATCGTATAGCCGTGATATATGACTATCAAGAGCACACACCAACAGGTCTTGCAATGCTTCAAAGTTGTCAATGGTGCTTCTTAGTGCCTCGCTCTAACAGTCCACATTGTGAGACACAATAATCGTACGCCAGAGTAGTTTGTATTTTGTATGTTGTCTAATTGAGAATTTCTCTTTGAAGATTTTTAAACCAACTTGGTAATAACTTAATGCGTAGTGTCCAGTGCATCTTTCATAACTTTCCATTTCCTTATGCTATCTGTACATGCAAAATTCAATGCATATCGATAGCAATGTGTAGATCTCGAGGGCTCTTCCATATTCAATCTGGCAACCATCCCATTACGAGTGCTCGACATTGTACTACAGCCTTCATAACACTGACCTCTACATTTGCGCAATGATGCATTCATTCAAATTAGTGGGTGTTTTAGCACAGAAACAATGGACTCTGCACTAATACAATCAACATCGTGTAGTCCTATAAGATCTTCACGGGAGTGCAATTTGTTATCCACCCATCGAATACAACAATGTATGCTGTATGCTCTTCGTAATCTCTCTGAGAATAAATATTATTTTTACATTGCATTTTGAGGTATATTTGTTCGGTTTTTTGGACATCCACCTCTTTACATGATCATCTTCATCTTATCTCAGGTACATCAGTTGTATAAAATTAGAGTGAGACTCATCCCCATCGCCTCTTAGTGGTAAACCTTGTCTACCCAGGAAACATATTTTGCTTATATTTTTTTAGAAATTGCTTACGGTTTTCAATCTTGCTTTCCTCAAGATTTTCTGGCATAAGTTCACCTGTATTCTTGTACTCTGCAGTTTGAACATACGTTCTGCTGCTTTTTTATGGCAATCAGTTTTCTCATGCTGAGAAACCCAGATGATTTCGTGGTAGCCTCTTACTGTACCCTTTAGAAATCACTGATGAATCTAATGTTTTTGAAGTTAAACAGCCAATTTGTGATGCACAGGAACGTGTATGACACACTGTTGTGTCATTGTGTTCTACATGATGGAGCCAATTGCTGAATTTTACTCACATCTTATGGTACATTGAATTATGGATTTTTGTTTTTTCCCCCACAATTATTAGTCAGGCCATGATTGAATTATTGAATTGTTGATCCCCCCCCCCCCCACAAATTATTGGTCATTACCGCTTGCCTTTGCCCTTCCTTCTACGGGCTGATATGTACTCAGTAACACTTTAAGATCTACCACTTATGATGCACGTGTGTTGTACGTAAAACCGCATCCCGTGTAAAGATGCATCTTTATACGGATGCACTGTTACACGGGTAGTCACATGTGTTGCGTGTGGAATTATGCAGTTTTACTCAATTACAACAGAAACAGACACTTGAGTCTTACAAACCGGGGGGGCACTAACCTAGATAGTTATAGTGTACTGGAAGGGGTTACACAATGTGTTCGTGTGAAGTGCTGATTTTTGATATCTTACAACAAACAGAAATGTGCTAAAATTTTAGTGCGGGGGGCTGATTTTCCAAGTGCTGATTTTCCAATCTGAATAGCTAAATTATACCTATCAAGTGCAGATTTTAGCTGCTTGGGTCATGATTAGCTGATTTTTAGGGGTGAAATTGTGACCCATTCCGGTCGAGCCTCCGCGTTCGCAAAATGTATTAAGTGCCCCCCCCTTACAAGGGGTGGGGGTGGGCTTACAAATAATAGCAAATAATAGTCGACTACTGCGACAGTGACTCTACAATTCACACATCACCCATTCATGAACAATATCCTATTAAATTTTCAAACTGCATTTAGATATTTTACAGGAATAAAACGTATTAAAGGATGCAAGCAGAGGTTACAGACCTCCTATACAACCATGAATAAGTGTATGGCTCCAAGACTCCTGGCAAGTGGGAGTTTTCTTTATGAATGGCGAGTGCTGACCAATCAACTCGTCGCGTGATACACGTTGATTCGAGCACGTGACCAAGCTTGACCCTAATTGCAGGTAAAAATGTCAGCCCCCCTAGTAAATAGAGAGAAATTGTCAACTTTCTACCCAAGAGTGTTGTATTAAAATTGTGCTACTCTTCTTACTTTTAACTTGGGATGAATTCGGTAACCTCTCTTCTACAACACACCAGAAGGATTAGCAGAAATCATTGATAATAAAGATTTGCTGGGACATTTAGTTTTCCATCTTTTTGCATCCACTACCAGATGAACCCCCGGTACTAAAGATTGTCTAGACTCGATCTAGTCTCGATCAACCAGACTGACACTACTGCGACGGAAAGTAAGTCAGTAAGGGTAGGGTCTGGGTTGACCGAGACTAAAGAAAGTCCAGACAGGTTACGTCGAACGTTTCACGTGACGCTGAATAAACAATAATTTGGTTTTGACCTATATAGTATGTGTCTAGACAAAACTATTTCTGACAAAAGATTGCGAAATATCTCTATAAAGATGATTGAAATATGATAAAAATTCATCTGTTGTATATCTAAAAGTGCCTGTTCACAGGGAATTTATTTGACAAATCGTGAAACCGTATGAAGATCGAATTCAAAGTGGATGTAGATTATATAGAATCTTCAACATGTCGTCGTCTACAATGCCAGCTTGGGAAGTCCAGCAGTTCGTCGCTCAAGTGGCCGATGTAAATTGCCTGGCCTTAGGACAAAAGGCTGGCCGGGTGATGGTCACTGGAGGTGATGAGAATATTAACCTGTGGTGGGCTGTTGGAAAACCCAAATGCATACTGAGTCTCTCTGGTCACACAAGTCCTATTGAAGCAGTACGGTTTTGCAAAGCAGAAGAAATGATTGTCGCAGGATCAATGAGTGGAGCTTCAAAGATATGGGATCTAAAAGAGGCAAAACTTGTGCGCACACTTAGTGGACATAAAGCAAATATTAGCAGTCTTGATTTCCATCCGTATGGTGATTTTGTTGTGTCGGGCTCAAAAGATTCAACTATTAAACTCTGGGATATTAGGAGGAAAGGCTGTATCTTTACATACAAAGGTCACACAAACGCTGTGAATTGCGTGCAGTTTAACCCTAATGGAAGGTGGATAGCATCTGCTGGTGATGATGGGATTCTTAAAATATGGGATCTGGCCGCTGGCAAACTTGTAAATGATTTCAAGGACCATGAAGGACCAGTTACGTCAGTAGAATTCCATCCAACTGAGCTCCTAATTGCTTCAGGGAGTGCTGACCGAACTGTTAAGTACTGGGATCTCGAATCATTCCAGCTCATTAGTAGCACCGAAGGAGATGCAACAGGAGTTCGATGTATCTTATTCCATCCAGAAGGTCATTGCCTTTATAGCGGATTACAAGACGAACTAAAAGTGTATGGGTGGAGACCAGCCCAGTGCTACGACACCCTCCCAATGGGTTGGGGGAAAGTTATGGATATAGCTTTAGCACAGAATCAGCTTATTGGTGCTACATGTACACAGACAAATGTGTGTACATTTGTAGTTGACCTCAGTCGTGTACAACCTGTTGGTGGTGTGGCCAATATACCCACCTCATATACACACCCATTGGGCAGCCGATGGAGTTTTGTGTCTGAACGCGCAACTTATCAATCAATGAGACAGGTTTCTAAGGAAAAAAAAACTGAGCCGGCGGAAGACAATGCCTCCGCGGCTGCTGAGGATGAGGGCACTGTAGAAATCAAGGACCCATCACAATCAGCGGAAGACAATGCCTCCGCGGCTGCTGAAGATGAGGACTCTGCAGAAATCAAGGACCCATCACAGTCAGCGGATGACAATGCCTCCGCGGCCGCTGAAGATGAGGACGCTGCAGAAATCAAGGACCCATTAGACTACAAGGAGGTGTTCCAGCGTCGGGACAAAGTGAAAAGGTCCCCTACCCTGATGGTGGAGCCCTTCCTCGCACCACCCGATGAGGATATGCCCAGTCCAGTGATCGTCAAACAGCCCAGTCAGCCCACCATCTCTAAACCAGCCTGGTCAATTGCGAAATCCTCAAAATCAGCAACCACAGCTAAACCATCAAGTGCTGGATCTAAAATCCACCGAGTGACCTCTTATGTTCGACGACCTGAGCCACAGACACCGGCGCCCCAGAAAGCCAATCTGTCACCCCGCAATCCTCGAAGACCTCCACAATCTAAGAGAGAGCCAACATCACCTGCCAAGTCCAAGTTTGCCCCCAAGAAGCGTGGAGATCTCAACCCTGACGATTTCCTGCCACAGAACATGTTAATGTCGATGAGCGGGGGCGCCTGCGCTGCTACCAACGATACAGAGGTTCTCAACCATATCAAGAAAGGCCACAACTCTTTTGCCGTTGTGCTGACCTCGCGCACCAGGAACCTGCACCATGTGCGGGCACTCTTTGGTGATGGCAACATAAAGATGGCGATTGACGCTGCACTCGGCATGAACGACCAGGCCATCGTAATCGATCTGCTGAACCTGATGATCAACAAATCAGCCTTGTGGAACCTGGACATGTGCTCCACCCTGGCACCACAGCTTTGCTCACTCGTCACCAGCGAGCATGAGAACTATGTGACAACATCTCTAAATGTGCTGCGCCTCATCCTCAAGAAATTCGCCACCATCATCAAGTCCAACCGGGGGGCGCCGCCTGCCACGGGGGGCAATATCAGCCGTGAGGAGCGGTACCACAAGTGCAAGGCACTGTACGACCACCTGATGGAAATCCGCAGCAGCCTCAAGGCCAAGAAGCACTCCTCCACAATGACGCCCCTCGTGCGTGAAATCATCGAGCTCATTTCACAGCTCGACTAGAACCAGCCACCAGCCAACCACAACCTGGCTGGAGGTGTCTTGTTTGATGACAACGGACCCTGGATCATTTGGTGGTTGGTTGATGGGGACAGGAAAGTCCCCCTTTTTTAGCTTGGCCTCTCTCTGAACACTGCTTGCGATGCGTATGGAATACATGGACCACAAATTAAGGGACGTTATTTACATCTGAGTCATTTCAGTTGTTTATAACTAGTTTTTTATAACTAGTAATAACTAGTTGTTTATTATTGTATATATGTTAGTTTGTTTCATTGTTGGCTATCTGCATGTATTAAATTAAATTTTGCTTGAGCTTGGCCTCTCTCTGAACACTGCTTGCAACACGTGTAAAATACATGGACCACAAATTAAGGGACGTTGTTGACATCTCAGTCATTTCAGTTGTTTATAACTAGTTTTTTATAACTAGTAATAAATAGTTGTTTATTATTGTATACATGTTAGTTTGTCTCATTGTTGGCTATCTGCATGTATTAAATTAAATTTTGCTTGAGCTTGGCCCCTCTCTGAACACTGCTTGCGACACGTGTGAAATACATGGACCACAAATTAAGGGACGTTGTTGACATCTCAGTCATTTCAGTTGTTTATAACTAGTTGTTTATAACTAGTAATAACTAGTTGTTTATTGTTGTATATATTTTATTTTTTGTGATCTTTAGTTGTTGGTTGATGGGGACAGGAAAGTCCCCCTTTTTTAGCTTGGCCTCTCTCTGAACACTGCTTGCGACGCGTATGGAATACATGGACCACAAATTAAGGGATGTTATTTACATCTGAGTCATTTCAGTTGTTCATAACTAGTTGTTTATAACTAGTAATAACTAGTTATTTATTATTGTATATATGTTAGTTTGTTTACGACCTTAATATTTTTAGCTTTATTTGCAATTGTGTTTTCTTAATACCTTTGCCTTATGTTTTAAAATGTATAACTCATGTAACATTGTTGGCTATCTGCATGCATTAAATTAAATTTTGTTTGAGTGTGTGTTTACTTATCTGTATTTCACTTCATATTTTCATGGCTTATATTTATGAACTACTGTATGCATAACTTCACTCCACTGCCCTGGGCCTCTGACATGAAATTTGATCTCTTTCAAATCAATGGTGTTGGTTTTTATGTCATAGCAGTTCATGATTTTTTGCCTACATTAGTGCTTGTAACTACTGTGATAGTATCTAGTGATGGACACAAATGATCTATGGTAGACCGTTCCATTATTTTTTTATTTAAAAAAAAAAAACAGAAAAAAACACAAAAAAAACAACAACTATAAAATGAAGAAGTAAAAAACAAAAAAAAACACAAAAAAACAAAACTAAATTGAAGCACAAACAAAAAAAGTTATAATTATTTTCACCAAGATTTATGGAAAAGGTGAAAAAAAAGATTAGAATCTGAGCCCGTGCTACTACATTGATGTAAAGGACTTTCATTGAAACTGAGTTATGTTAATGTGCACTGTCTCTGGGGATTCCCCAATTTCATGAATATTTGCTTACAAATACATTACACTTACACCGAACACCGTCGCATTGTGGAATGGTTCCATACCAGGCCGGTCGAAAGAGGGTCATTATTGAACTATACGACTATGGATAATGCAGTTGTTATTTCTGTAAGTTCTGGCTTCATTTTAGATGGCGTGAACGTGAAATCGAAGCAGAATAGAATGCTCGTTCAATATATAGAAAGCAAAACCTAATAGCACGTCAGTTGTAGGTGTGTGGCACATACCATATACCACTAAAAGAATATTTTAGATGTTGCTTATTGTGGAACAAACCGAAATAGATAGACCTATATTATTACTTGTGATGCTATGCATTTCAAGCACACGCATCTTTTGAAAATTAGCCTTGTACATGGATTGGAGCGAGTCAGCGTCTTTAGATCTTTTTATATACATATGTAAGCCACTCGGCCATCTTTACTACGTCGCTGGCAGAAAGCCAATCACACGCGTTTATCATGGTGTGATTATCAAACACTTTTATTCACAACTACGTAGTATATAGTTGTTGCAATTTTGTGTAACTAATATTAGAAAGTTGGACGCGTAACACGCGCACTTTGGACTGAACAGGTTTTAAGCTGTGGCTGCTAATGTCATATATGTTTGGCCCCTAATTTTTATACACTAAGACAGCCTACATGTCAATATTTCGTGTGTGTGGTAAGGTATACTCTCTGCAGACCACCACATCAATTATCACTGAACTCTATTTCTCTCATTAATTATGATCTTGGGTATCAATCTATATAGTCTTCAATTTTGCCGATTCATGATGATCATACAGTGGCGCCATCTTCGGCGAAAGTAGGAAAAGTTGCGCTTGTTCGAGAAAACGAGAGAGAGAACGATTTTTGGCATTTTAAGAAGTTTTTAAAATCCTAGTAAATTTCATTATACTTGATGAACAATTTTATGAGTAATGTTCTATACTAGAAACCCACTAATATAAACCTAGTTGTAATAGTAGTGAACACCTTTTAGTGAAATATTACAAGGTCGGTGCACATGTACAGTCAGGGGAATCCCCGGCCGCCATCTTCATGGTAGTCGATTGACAGTACTTAAGATAGTGAGATAATTTCTTAATTTACGACAAACACGTGAAATATGACTCTGCTGTACATACTGTGTGTACTTTATTGTATGCATTATGTAGTGGCACAAAGAACCGATAGTTTGATGATCGGGGTGAGTACAGTAATGGTGTATTTGCTTTGAAATCGAGGGTTTTTTTTTTTTTTTTTATTATTCATTACTCAATCACATTAAAAATAGGACAGGTTCCACGTAATGTTGCAGGAGTTTACATGTTCATATATCTAGTTTTACAAATGACTCTTATTTTCACATTGAAAAAAAAGTAGATTGTATAATATGAATGGTATATGTGCCATGTTCTGTGCATTATTTTCCCACCAGACTATACACTAGTACTACATGTAGTATGTTTACACATCAGGGATCATTGATTGGCACTTGTGAAAAACAACTGATAAAAGCAATTAAACAGTAATACTATATATTTACTTATATGTATGGTAGAACTACTTTTTAAAGAGTAGGAGGGCATGGATTTATAAGTAAATAAATATAGGACTAATTTTATCAGTTGTTTTTTGTGACAATTGCCAATGTCAGGGATGGATCATCTTGGGGCTCCCCTTGAAATGTAAATTCATCATACTCCGCATTAATTGTCTTTCGCCATCATTCTTAAGCACCCATCTCTTGTAAAATAAAAACTTCAATCCTTGAAATAAAGGGTTACTTTTGTACCAACATTTTTTTAACTTTAACAACTAGTATGATTTTTATTTATCTATTTTTTAAAAGCTATACTCCGAGACTAAGGCAAGTATAACATCAAATTATAAATATGACCATTGACTTTTGTCTTCAGAATGTGCTGTCCCATCTGTTTGCTGGACGCTTTTTCTATTGTGGCCTCAAGAAATGTGGCTTCGGGACACAGTTTTGTGATACCCAACAAGACCAGTGTAGGGATTGTGCCCTGCTCTGCAAAGCAGAAAAGTTTGACGGAGAAGGATGTCGGAACCATTGTTCTGGTTAGTTCATAATTTCTAATATTTTAGCATATTTCCCTTATTTTATATAGAGACAGACAATGTAAATCAGAGTGACCAATTCAAATTGTGCCAGCCATGTTCATGTGATTTTATTGATTGATAAAAACATTGTGGTATATAACATGTATTATGTATTTTGAATACACAATTGTATCATAATTAGAATGTTTGTGAATATACTTAATACACAATCAAGCTTGCAAAACAATCATATGTGTACCCCTTCACCATGAAAAAACATACGAAGAAGTAACCCACAATCCCTGAGTTGAGATGATGATTGACCAAGTACGTAAGCTGGGGGTTACAGAGACAATAGTTCGTCTGTGTAACCTGTTAATTAAGAGCTCGCTGATTGGAATAATGGTAATAGATTTTGGTCTCACAAACATGGGGTGGTGATTTCAAGCCCATTTTTATGGCCACTTGATATAGTCAAGTGGAAAGATGTCATCCAAAATGGTAGGAACATGCTTATAATAGAGAAGGGAGCATTTAAAGATAGAAAAACTTTATTTCTCTTTTTGTGGATAACCTTTGTGCCTATATTTATATAATAAGACATAGAAATAAATTATCCCATGCAGGAAATATTTGCATAATATGAAGGACAATTGTACCTCAAAAACTGATCAAGCTGATGTAGGAATGGGTGGTGTAGGGACGGTTAAAGTTTAGGAGGTGGTAATTTGCCACAAAAAAAAGTAAGAAGTTTGGAGAGAGACAGGAAAAGTTTTGGGAGATGGTAAAATGAGCCAAACAATTTTGGTTGGGAAATGGGAATTTGACTTGAAAAGAATGGGAGATGGGAGAGAGGTAAGAAAACAATTGGGAGATGCGAGGATGAGACCGAAATGGGAGAGGAGAGAACGGCAACTCTTGTAACCCTCCTTAGGATAAAGGACACGTTATTCGGTGGTCAATGTGTCAAGGTCTGTACGTTGTATTTGGTGAATCATGAGTCATCCATGTACATCTACATAGCAACTGATTCTCAAATCACATCACAGGCACTTGATTGATAAACCTGCTATTCTAGTTATTTCTGCTTATCAATATTTTTCATCAATTTTTTTTTATAGATTATGTGTGTAATTGTTTACGTTTTTATAGTTCATTTATTTCTGTAATCATTATCTTATACCACAGCACTATCAGATGTAGGATTTTCAAAAAGGGTATTGGGGGTGCACTTACGAGATCTCAGGGGATTCCTGAGGAGCAATTGATATGTGAAAAGCTCAATGAAAATATAATATTTTGATGGAAACGGATGTGGGAAGCATCTCCTTTTCTGCATTGTTTGTTGTATATATTGTATTAATTTTAAGAATACTTACAGAGTGGAGAAATGAGTGGATCCATACAAAGGACGTTTTACAAGCACGGGAAGAAGTTGAGTCCAACAAGGTAACGACAACACCATATACTGGATTGGCGACCACCATTGGTGAACCACCTGTTGAACCTGTGATGTTGTCACACGATGACGGGTATTCATTGAAAGAAATCATTGGCATAGGAGGTAGCATCCTTGGAATATACAAATATGTTTACTTCAAAATCCTATACATACAAACTGAACATGTACTGTAAAAGGTATTTTTGGAGCTGTCCAGATTTCAATAGTAAAAACAAATCCACCAAAAATCATTTTAGTCAAATAATACATGCCTGTAAGCAATACAATGTTAAAATATTATTATAGACAATTTCACTTTATTTGAAATTTCACAATTTTGTAATCATTTTCAACTGTTATATTTGTAGTTGTTGTGACAATAATAGTGCTCTTGGTTAACGTTGTGGCATGGCTAATTTGCTTTAAAACCGCTAAAGGAAGGAAACAAGTGATTGCGTGGCTTAACAGGGCTGAGAGGCCCCACCACCAAGTGGCTCAAAATGAGCTGCATGTTACCCAGAATGGTGGCCAGAATGCATTAACACAGGTATATCTCTTATTATGACAGTTTTAACGATCATCAAACCCGTTACAATTGAACCTCATTATCTTGATATTGCGCATACATGTATAGAATTTTCTGTTATCTCATGATTAGTTTCAGTTCCTTTCATTCACATTATGCACATATAGCATTTGGTTATCCCGAGCATTTTACTGCTATCCTTACAAATATGAGATATCGAATTTGTTCTGTATGCCATGTCTATCTGGGATCCCTGAAACAACATGTATAATATATATATTTTCACAATTCTTTTGAGTGAGAATTCTACTTATTGTAGAACAGGTCCTGAAGTTCCAAATGTGTCTTACACAATATTTTCGTAATATTCTACGTACTAATTTACAAATATTTTTGTAATATTTTACATGCTAATTTTGCAAAAGAATATTTGATGATGTAACAGAAGCATAATATCATATTTGTTGTACAGGTTTCTACAGATACTGGAAACGGCAATGCTATTTCAAGTGAAACCACACCATTCTTACCTGCAACTTCAGGTGATGTAGATGCTTTTCTATGCAACATAACATATTGAAGATGTAGTAAGTTATATTGCATGTGAATATATTGTAATAATGAGCTTGGGTAGATTCTTTCTCCAAGTCTAAAGGGCCGTATCGTGGTGCTACACGTTAAATGGGTGCAGGTCAGGCGAGTGAACGCTAAAGTGAGTGATAAGCACGTCTGTGCTACGGTAGTAATGTGCTGTATGCTCCTCGGCGAGTTGAGAAAGATACAGTGTGATAAGGATGCCAATGACCTGGTGTAGATGTGAAGTCGCTAGAGCACGAAAAACCGTGAATTGCGACTGTAAATAAGCACATTTACATATCACCTGCTGTTACTGTAGATTATTAATCACTCCAATAACTTCTGATAACTTCACACATATTAAGGATAACACAAGCTTTATAGTCATTTCTTTAAGTTCGAATTAAATGTGTGTAACTGTAAATTAATGTGCAAAATAATTAATGCTTGTTCATATTTTAGGAGGACCTGATACTGGTAGCACTGGACTGAATGATGAACAAGTAGATTATTTGCATAAAGATCTAGGTACAGTATAAAAACAAAAATTTATAAAGTTCATAAAAACAATTTCAAATTGATGTGTACATGTATATACATGACCATATTTTCAAAACAGTAATCTAGTATTTGTGTCAAGGTACATGTGTAAAGCATATGCCTTATGATATAGAATAACTCTACTAGTATGTCACCTGGGCCTTAAAGTGGTGTCCCACTGTTACATTTGCCCAGCGTGTATGATATTTAACAAATTGTGCTAGATTTTTTAGCAGCTGTCCATGCATTATGAACAGCCACACAGCGGCGCTGATGCAAAGGGAACTGATCAATTTGAGTTCACATACATGATTATGCTCATTTACAAGCGCTGCTTTGCATGTATGTAACGTTTTGGGACGTTTGTTAAACCGTGAAGCTAAGCTCTCTTTAATCACTATTGTCACCGAAACTGACGAGCGAAGTCTAAAACTAATTGCAAACTGACGTGGGACTAACGTGAAACAATCAGGCTATGTGACGAAAAATAGTTTCCTCAGAATGTGAGATAAATTTTGAGCATGTTTAAAATATTGCCGATAA